>OU015498.1:87834141-87871641 GCA_907164885.2 Dolomedes plantarius
CATAGGTTGGAAATATTTAAAAAAAACGTATCATTCATGGGATACATTTTCTGAAAAATTTCCTTTCAATTTTATAAGTTCCATTAGTTTTACACATGCTCTTAAATATACTCCGTATAAGGATCTTTGAATAAAACAGATTACGCAACACAAGAGTACTAGATAATATTTCATTCAAAAGCAGTATTGAAAGTACAATAAACTATCTTAAACCCATCTTAAGTATGGAGATGTATATCTAGGTACTCTACACGTAAGTGCTCTATCTCTTCCTTAACAATGGAAAATGTCCTGAGCATATTGTAACGTATTCCTGCGATTTGTGTCAAAAGCAGACACTTAGGTAGCGTCACAGGTTACGTGCAAGGTAGACAGCTTACTAAAATAGAGACTTTTAAGATCATGAGGATTTCAGTTTTATTTAATAAACACGGTTAGGCCGCGATCTCGAATAATATATATACAAAGCAGTCCATAGAAGTTGGAGTAGAAAACGTGGATTGTCTCTCAAGGATGGAGCACACTGTCGCTAAAACGAGGTGACGAACCGCTGGTCAGGTCACAGAAAAAAAGGGCCCGCACTCGTCCACTGGAAGCTAGCAGCTTCTCTGAAATAACACAATTGGGGAGATCGAGTTCCGATCGGTTTCCCCGACTTTTCTCGGTGAAAAAGGGTCTTCTCACGTAGAGGGCAGAGCCTCACAAAAAAACAAGTCACTTAAAAGTGCGTGGAGCTAGGAGATCAGGTATCACCCCTAAGCTCTCTAAGGAAAAACTCTCCGCACAAAAAACTCTGGTCTTCAAGCCCTCGTCGGCTTCTTTTAAAAACTTGATCCCTGGCGGAATTCTTTCTAGCCTCCTCTCTATAGCTCGCTCCGGATAGGCTGAGCGTCTAGCCGTGCGCAAAAAACGATGCCGATTATTACATCTTCATCGCCCGCTGACTCATTAGCGAACTCGTTTCAGGGCGTAAACTGTCATTGTCGGCCACTGTCAAAATATGGCGCCAGACTGTCTCCTCTTTTCATCCCAGGAATGCGTCCCGAAGAGGTGCCTATTGTGGTCCTCTTCCACCCGCGGGGTCTGCCATTCTTTAGCATCGGCTCACGGCTAGCGGCGCTTTTAATGGTGTTCCTACTCGCCTCGAGGGGGGGAAATTGCCACAATATATAAAAAAATGGATAACTAAAAAGTATATATATACCCTCTTCCTGTCTTTATATTATTCAGTTTTAATGCTGGTTTAAGTTGCGGATTATTTACAAGTTCATCATATAACATTGAATTTTTTTCTCTACTATTTAAGACAAATTCTGTTTCAATGCCATTTTCATTCACCTCTGATTCATGCATTTGAATTCGAATAACCTTTTTCAATAACTTTGTAATGAAAAATCTTTCCGCTCACCTGATAGGTTAAATCCTTCAGCTTCTTTACCTAAATAATCCAAGTTGCTGCTTTTCAAGTCAAGTGATATCCTATCATCAGGGGTAAGCCATGTATAACACTTTCCAGTGAGATCTGTAAAATTAATGATAGTTTTAGATAATCAGAAACTACAAAATTTGATCATGTTAACAGTAGATGAAATTCAATTTACTAGATTCCTTTTATTACGCGTCCATGAATAATTAAACGATATATATATATATATACTTTTCACACTAGAATAGGACAATATTTACAAAGCTTAAAAGAACACATTTTTCTAAATTCTCCCCCTTCCCCCTTTTTTTTTAACAATACACACGTGTGTGGGCACGAGCAATATTCTGCGTTCTTTTTCTAAAAAATCGTCTTTACATTCTAATGGTTCATTAAATAAAATGTCTCCCAAATGTTTCAATTTGGATTCCAGGATTTAATTTTTTGTCTTTTATCCGTTACTTGGCAAAGAATCCATAGTATATGATGAGGCAAGACAACTATAAGGCAGATTATAATACAATGAAATAAATAAAATAAAGCTGCTCCATATATTTTATATATATATATATATATATATATATATATATATATATATATATATATATATATATATATATATATATATATATATATATAGAGAGAGAGAGAGAGAGAGAGAGATGATAGATGTAGATAGATATAGATAGATATATACACACAGACATAGACACAGATATACACACACACATAGATATACACAAACACATAGATAAACAGATATATACACACACATAGATATACAGATATATACACACACATAGATATACAGATAGATATATACACATACACACACAAATATACAGACAGACAGACAGACACACACACATATATATATATAATTTAATGACAAAACAACAGCATTCATATATATATATATATATATATATATATATATATATATATATATATATATATATATATATATAATTCATTCTTTCATTTTTTGAGGGTGGGATGGGTGGGTGGAGGCATAGTGGCGACAAGAACATCAAAAGCGAACTGAGAGAGAAAAGCTGAAAGATTGTAGTTTACAGGAAATGACTTCAGTACGATTATGTACAAAGAGAAACTTATTTCAGATTTTGGGTTAGAAACATCATACAAGACGCAGATTACTTAATCTATAAATAGTTAAAAGAAACGGGAATCAAGACCTAGAAGTTAACAAGTAAGGAAATACGTTATATGGAATATCAAACACGATTTTTAAAAAGTGGTGTTAAGTCTTACTCAAAGCAACAGCTGTAATCTTAACAGGGTTGCATTCCTTTATCATTCCACTGTAAGTCTTTACTGTTTTAAAAATGTAAGCAAAATATTACGCACTTTGAAATAGAAGTTTGTTGAATAACATGGAACCGGAAAAATTTGAAACTCCAGAAAAGTAAATTTAAACTACCATTTTTTTCTCTATAGATTACATCACTATTTCGGGATGAAATCAGTAAATGAAACTAAAAGTTCATAAATATGACATTTTTTTCCTTCCGTATTTGAACTTTTCATAATAGGTTTTGAAACTATGATTTTTTAAACATATATAAAATATCCTTATAAAAAATCTGATTTATACCTAATTTATAACATAAAATAATAAACCAATATCCTAGAATCCTGCAAGACTACAATTTCAAGTTAACAGAAGTAAAAGCACGAGAAACTATAAACTTAAAAAGTATATTATAAAGGAATTTAAAATACGTTTGAATTACTATAAAAAAGAATAGAAATACACGACTCAAATTTCGAAAGAGATAAAAGCCCTTTTTTATATGTCTAGGAATAATAAAGCAACAGCATACTGTAAGTAGAATGCTGTTGTTTTGTCATTACTAAATAAAAAAGCGGTTCTAATGCATTTGGAATTCTGATTGAGGGCCGTAAAACGCTTGAGTGCTCAACATAATGATTCTGATTTCTAGTTGTTTAACTATATTACTTTCAACTTTGCAAAACCTCCTTTTTTTTCTAGATTGAATTCAGTTAATGAGCTCATATATAAAGAAAAATTACTAAAATATCTATGGTTTAACTAAATCCAAGAAAGTTTAGGCAATAACAGAAAATAAGTTTAACTTCATTGAGCGCTGAACGCTGAGGGCCGCAGTTCATTCATGAAGATACTTAGGGTTTAGTTGCGGCTTCCGACTGAGATCCATGTGCATCCCTTCCTTCTCTAACCACCCCTTTCCTTTTATAAGATATTTTAAAAAGGAAAGGATCACAAATACACCCTACCTTTAACATCTAATCTTGTTAGAAAAATTTCTTTTGGAGGAAAAGTAAATTATATGGCACTGATACATTTTGTTAGCAGCAGTTTTGGCAAATAATTTGCGCGTAAAGGAAAAGCAATGACAAACGAACATTCATTTGGAATTCCCTTTCCACATCAAATGTGTAACTTCAATCTCATATCGATTGTTTCTCAGTGCTAATAAGACGTTGGGTTGAGGTAGAAATTTCCCGAATTTTTAAGTACCGTATAGTTTGGACCATAAAACGCACTTTACATAAAAAATAGACATAAAATTGGGATGCGTTTCATGATCCGAAGGTAACATTAAATTAAAATGAATATTTTATTATATATATATATATATATATATATATATATATATATATATATATATATATATATATATATATATATATATATATATATATATATATATATATATATATATATATATATATATATATATATATATATCGCTATGAAGTAAGAAATTGAAAATTTCTTTATATACCTAACAAAATACAAAATATTCTTTTTTAAAATTCCTCGCATAAATTTGAGATGCGTCTTATGGTCCGAAATATATGGTATTCGTCTTAATATTACTCATCTGAGTAATGCTAAGAATACTAAAAGTTTTCTTCTTAGTACTCTTTTAGTATTACTCTGCAGTCTTTTGCTGAACGAGCATTAAATAGATCGGGATCTACAGTTTAAAGCCAGTTTAAAAACTAAAAAAACTCCAGGATGATTCGAACGCTCCGACCAGTACAACAACTTCACTTCTCTAATTTTGTACAGTGAAGAAACTGATAATTATCTCTAACAAATCCTTTGAATTACGGTCTAATAGCATGGAACTTTTTTGTCATGAAGATTATCTAAATATAAAAGTAACTGCAATCTATTTCAAGTACCAACACAAAAACAGGAGTTTTAATTTCCGAGCACGTCACTCAATAGAAACTATTTTAAAAGTACTTCGCAAGAACTCCAAACTCGAGGTAATGTAACTCGCTAAACCTAACTCCTGTTCATAAACTTCCTCTTTCTTAACCCTTCAGCGGGCGCGCCAATTTTTGGTACACCAGCAGGCGCTCGTTGCATAAAGTGCAACGTCTCTTTTAACCTTGGTTATTCCTTTTGTAATAAACTTTCTGTTTTAAAATTGAAAATATTAATTCTGCGTTTTATGACAAGATATAAAATGTTGATGATATTGATATATATTTATAATTAAAGGCCAAAGAATGCAGATACAATCGCCTTATTTCAAAACTGTCTGGTTTAATGCATCTGAGGACAACTTGCGAATCTATTCCTATTAGTCCAAAAACCTAAAAAACAATGAGACTGTCCATATTCGTGATACGCGGAATACCGTGTAATATCTCCAAGTTTGATTTACTACATCAACTCATAATTTTCTCGTATTGCAATCCAGTATAATCGCTGGTTTACCACGGTTAAATCACGACTAACAATGAATCGAAAGGAATACAAGGGTCAGAAAATCAGACCTGCATTAGAAAGGGTGTAGCTACGAATAGAAACTGCTTAGAATATTCAAACCTTACATGTAAAAACAATCCATTCAAAATTACGAAAATGTTGCACTTTATACACGGGCGCGCCCGCTGAAGGGTTAACTTAATGAGGTCTAACTGGACCCCGTTAAAATCCGACGAGCTTTACTCTGCTTTCATGATTTTTCCCTTTTAATTTTTTTTCCCCATTGAGCACATATAAACATATGCTGCCGAAATCTCGTTAGAAGAAAATGATATCTCCCGACATTGAAACTACACGGGAAGATGCTCGAAAACTATTTTTCTGCATCAAAAGGCAATTTCGTGCCTCAGCGATCCGTTCCACAATCGAGGCGCAAAGGAAGACCCTAGCGTGTATATGCGGTTTTTTTTTCCCCTTCCACACTGATGAATACCGTCTCTAATCATGTAAAACAATTTGTATTCCACGATGAACACCGACCGCTGCGATTGGAATTTGGCCGAATTCTAGGTCATAACATGTTGCCGAAAAGGGAAGCTTTTGTTTCCCCCCACTGCACTTTCATGAAGGTTGGCCGTTCTTCGCGTGAGAAGATCCATTCACGCTAATCAGCCAAACTTTTTTTTTTATTATTCCATTCTACAATTACCATGGCTCTCTCGAGGAATTTATTGGATGGGTTGGGTTCATGCTTTATTGGGTTAGTATTGCAGATGAATGGAGCGATAATAATTCTGGAACAGTTCTGATTGGAAAGCAATCGGGGGGGGGGGGGGAAATAAGAGACAATGCCTGATTAGTGAAAACAAACTGCCATGTGGGTAGAATAAAACCGCATAAAGGCCTTTTCTTGGTCGGTTTAGGATAGTGGCCATCAGATTTCGTGTGTTTGGTTCTTTTCTTAATAAGGCACGCGGGTTGGTAACCTATGTCACGTAAAGTGAATGAAGATTGGTCAATTCTCAAAGGAATGAAATCCAACCGAAGCGTGTTCTCCTTTCAAAGACAAATGCCAGTTTTTCATGCCGATTTTTTTTTTTTAATTCCTAGGCGACGATTTTTAAGCCGGAATAGATTTTCATTTCCGCAAAAAGCAGAGGGTAGAATTTCAAGAAGTTTGTTGTCTTAAATGGATAAAATTAAATAATTCCTTTGGCCAATTTCAGAAGAATTGCTTGTATTTTTTGCAACTTTTTATTAAAGTTATAATTCAAACTTTAGATATTTTTCACAATAAAACTCGTTTATTAAAAGTAAACTTCCGCAACAATTAAGATAATATTTTGCGTAACTGATTGGTGAAATAAAAGTAGCAGGGTTTGTTAATATACCTTTCTTAACTTCAAAGAGTATTGTTTTATTTTCCCCCTGTGTAGCAAGCCTTATTTATTCTGAAGACGTTCCCCAATACACATTGGGACAACTGTTGGTCATTCCATCATAGGAGCAGTGTAAATGAACCAACGGTGCTTCTTATGAGGGGACAGCACAGAACATATCCCTGGTTTGGCCAGGATCCGAACCCAAGCTTACGCGAGTGGCTTTTTTATAGAAGTGTTATAAAAAATATTGTACTAATAAAATTTAGAAAAATCCCCCCGCCCTCGCCCCAAAAAAATTAAAATAAAAAAAATTGTATCAATAGTCAGTAAATATTATTCTATGACTTCATCAGGAAAGAATTTTCATATCCTGTAACGTTGAAGTACTACGCTTCTAAATAGAAAGTTCTAAGTTTTGATAGTTAAAATTTGAAGCATTGCTGAAAAATCTGCATAAACATCCATCTTGTTTCCGAATATCCAATCCCCTAGTTCCTGATTTATTGCTACGATTACAAAAACACCGGCTGGCGAACTTTATCTGACTGTAGAATTTTTGAGAGGGCATGCTCATTTATTATTCAAATTTAAGACAGTACATAAGATATAAATTTTTCAGGTCTACTATTTTCAAAATCGTCATGAAATATTTTAATTTCTCCGGCATGTGTGTATTCATATGAGGGTTTATGACAACTTCTGATGAACAAATGGCACAAATAAAAACGTTGTAATTCCGTCAGCTAAAACCAGCTACTAGTTTTTAATCTTTATACTCGAACAGATTAATACACATGCACTGTCTATGAATACTACTAGATCAACATTCAAAGAATCATGTTATTCACAAACTTTCGGGTGTTAGAAGACAGCTTTTAAAATTCAAAAGTTTAATCAAAACAAAACATTTATAACGATGAAAAAAAATCTTCACGAAAAATTACAGGCTTTTAAAAATTTCTCTGAAAGAAAAATATATTTTAATCGAAATACTATAAAATTCTTGAGATAAACGCAAAGCATCGTTACTTCCATCACCAGACATTTCTCTTTCAAAAATTCCTTTCCCTTTTTTTTCACTCAAAACAATCATCCATCAATTTCCATCTGTCTTTTGGCAGCGCATTCACTTAAAACGATATAATGCGGCGAGAGTACACCTAGTGACCAAAATCCATAACTAATATATGCCGTCTTCCTGAGAACCTTGGGTAATCTATGTGTAGGATGGAGTTATTGTCTTCTTCCTGGCGAAGTTCGAGTTTCATTGCGCACGAGCTTTATTTACCATGTCCCATTTTGTGGTGCATGGTTTCACATGAGTTGATCTGCTGCGGCCAAGGACCAACAAGTTATTTGGAAATTCAAAAATAGATTCCGCGATTATTTTCACCTTTGTGATGGATGGCTGATAATCTTTATCAATTTAACTTTCTCAGACACATCTGTGTGTGCATAGAAAGAATTCCTTTCCTTTTCAACTGGCGACTTTCGGACCTAATCTAATCAGATTTTTTTTTAAAAGACTACAATAAAATGGAAACGGTTATATCTAACGCACTGATTCGCTTCTGATTTCGTGGTATATGCATTCAATTTCTGTAGGATTGTGTGCCTGCAATTAAGTTAAGCAAAACATTTATAAACATACTAGCTGAATACCCGTGCTTCGTTACGGAGTACATTCAAATTAAATACAACGGTCAATGTATGCAATTAATGCCAAAATATATATATATATATATATATATATATATATATATATATATATATATATATATATATATATATATATATATATATATATATATATATATATATATATATATATATATATATATATATATATATATATATATATATATATATATATATATATATATCTCGTAAAGAATATTTTTATAGACAAAATAATGTAGAAGAAAATATTCAAATTAAATACAACGGTCAATGTATGCAATTAATTTGCATGTTTAATATCCATAAAACATACTAATTTGAATTAAATTCTTCAAAAACTTCCATCTCAACTAGTCTGGTGGTTAAATTTTATCTTTTACCGTATTTTAATAATTTTTTTTGTCAATTTATTACGTTGTTATGCATGTGACGTAAAATTAATTTAAAGTATCACAAAAAGAAAAGAAACAAGGTGATCAGCATTTAATAAATTAATATTTAAAAATTCACCAAAAATCAGAAAATGGAGGTAAAGATTCGAAAAAGATTTCGTTTTAAAGGAATTTTTATGATCTTTCTCGTGATAAAAATTTTATAACCCTCAGATTATTATTTTAAGTGCAAACTTTAAAGAATGTTACAAAAACAGCTTAAAATTCAATTTCAAAAAATCTAAGAAGAATTTTTCAAAAATCTTTCTTAATGCACCCCTACACTATAAGAAGATTTGCCATGCAAAATTTCAGCCCTTTAGGTCCAACAGTTTGGTCTGTGCGTTATCTGTCAGTCAGTTACGGAACTGTTATATATATATATATATATATATATATATATATATATATATATATATATATATATATATATATATATATATATATATATATATATATATATATATATAATAAAGCAAGGTTTACCAAACTTTTCCTGCGATGGAACACTTCGTAAATCCTGAAATTTTAACGGAACACCATCTATATTTTGTAGGTTATGTAATAACACATAATCACAAAAATTTTAAAAAATGAGAAAATTATTTACTTAGTAATTATGCATGAATACTTACTTTTTCTTAGACATTTTAGAGCATTAATCAGTCAAACATGTTTGAATTTCTTGCAACCGTTGCAGGATATAAAACAATTCCATGTTTTCACGGAACACCTATTAACTTTCCGTGGAACACCAGTGTTCCGAGGAACATAGTTTAGGAATCCCTGTTTTAAAGAATGGTAGTTAGTATGACTATTAGTAAAATTTAAATGATTAGGTAGTTGCTAAATCCCCCAACCAATGATTGCATTTAACTATTTTTTGAACGGACAAAATAATAAAAATTAATGAATCATCACGAATGTTGGAATCTATCGCAGAAAATACATAAAGAATTCAGATTTTAAAATGGCAATCTATTTTTTTTTTTAAGTACTACGATTTACTTCAAAACTTGGTTGGTAATTGTCTAATTTGTTTCCACTTGATTCTAGCGACTAACCGTCTTTTTAGACAGGCATGGATATTAATATATCATGCTCAAGAAGTATAAACATATACAGTGATCGATTTATTAATTCGGGGTGTCAACACTTTAGGGGTCCTATGTATTATCCATGTGTATTAACAGTAATTAGAATTATAATCACACGTAGCAATTGTAATATAACTTAGATTTCAGCTAGCTCACCAGTTATTGTTTAAAATACTGCCCACTGATGAGCAAAAAAAAATTATTTTTGTTAGAAAAGACTTTTTTAAAAAGACTAAATTTATATTAATATGTAACTTGTATTATTTCCTTTTGAAGTAAATATTTGTGTCCTTAGAAAATTTGTTTTATGAATACTTGTAATGTATATTTCAAATTAGTATGATATTCAAATTAATAAATACTATAAGAGTCGCCTGTAAATATGTAAGAATATTATATATTTATATATTATAATCTGCTCATCTTCGTTGAATTAGTGAAAACGTATACAAACCCATAATAAACAAAACATTACACTTACATTATATATATATATATATACACACACACACACACACACACACACAGTGGAACCTTGATCGATCGTTCCCCGAATCATCGTTTTCCCGTATGTGTCGTTTACTTCATCCAGTCCGAATGAAAATATCTCCCTTTTATGTGTTCCCGCATCTATCGTTCACCGCAATAGGTCCCTTTAAAAGCGATAGGTCGAGGTTCCACTATATATATATATATATATATATATATATATATATATAAGGATGATGAAATTGTTATCCTTATTTGATTAATTGGAAAAATGTAACAGCAATGTCTCTTCATTGGCAAATAAAATATAAAAGTGGAATGTACTACAATAATTGCATTAAGTAACCATATTTTGCACGCCGAGTACCTAGTTAATGAAAATACGATTTACTAAAAAACTGTATAGGTAAAATAATACTTTAATTGTCTATTTTATTTTTCAGCTGACCTTGGAGACATATCGTTTTGATTAGTCACCTAAGGGAAATGTAGAACTAAAGAAATGTTCATACAGTCATGAAGTCAACGGGTTAATAAAAGCAGTTGTGTTGAAACGGCTATTTGCCATGACCAAAGATCCGAATGTGGGTCTCGTAGCGTCGAGGTTGGTGTTTCTACCACTTTAATTATGCCAACTGCAGTACTTAGAAAGAGAAAGGGAAATTTAATAAAAGCTTTAAACTAAGAGTAAAAATAAATACTTAAAATGTATTACGAATGAAAAAAAAAGAAGAAAACACAGAGTTTGCATTACATGAATGGCCTCTTAATCTATATCATAAGGTTATTACCATTTGAAAAATTCTTGGTAGGGGGAGTAGGGGATTATAGGAACTGGAATATTGCCACAATGCAAGAGAGAAAAGAAAGTAGCAGGCAGAAAAAGAGACCCAGCCTCTTCCAGTATCTTGATGTGCTTGAGCGATATCAAGAGAGTCTTAATTAAAAGGATATTAAGAGACTTCTATCCATCAATTCATTATTCAGTGTTCACAGGTCATTGTCCACCGCGATGAATAACCAGCGATTCTTTTTTCCTTTTACCTCTACGAGAAGCGAGTTAGTGGAATATAAGCATCTCACTACGGGGCATACGGATGTACAAAATTAACAAGAAATGCAGTTTTCCAGGTCTTAGTGTAGTGTTACTGGTACGTAACTAAGTATGCTGAAAGGATGAACCAATGTTCAAGTGTAAATAAACGTTAGAAATGAACCAAGGCGAGAGATGATAGAATTATTTTCTCTAGAAATTTTGGTCAAGTCGCACTAAATTGATACCGAAAGTCAACTCGAACCACGTAACTACAAAGTGGTCGGCTATAATGTGAAAATTTTCTATGATTCTGGAGTAATTAAAGAAAAAAAAAAGTCCTTTGTCGTTGGTAATGAAAATTAACCAGTGACGCCGAGAGAGATATTACCTCAGAAAACCAGAAAAATCGGAATAAGGGTGTATCGACGCTTACCTTGCTGACCATACGGGCCATATGCAGATCACAGCTTTCAATTCCTGCGTAATGCGAGTCTTATCTATTACATTTTCAGTGCAATGTGGTAGTGTCACCGTGGAGTACGGGTACATCCACTATATATATATATATATATATATATATATATTTACATTTATATATATATATATATATATATATATATATATATATATATATATATATATATATATATTTACATTTATATATATATTAAACAGTTCCGTAACTGATTGACTGACTGACAGATAACGCACACACCAAACAGCTGGACCTAAAAGGTTGAAATTTTGCATCGCGATTCTTCGTATAGTGTAGGGGTGGCACTAAGAAAGATTTTTGAAAAATTCTTCTTAGATTTATTAAAATTGAATTTTTAAGGTGTTTTTGTAACATTCTTTAAAGTTTGCATTTAAAATAATTTAAGGGTTATAAAATTTATATCACGAGAAAGATCATAAAAATTCCTTTAAAATAAAATATTTTTCGAATCTTTGCCTTCTTTTTCTGATTTTTGGTAAATTTTTAAATATTAATTTTTAGAATTTAATTTATTAAATGCTGATCACGTAGTTTCTTTTCTTTTTGTGATACTTTAAATTAATTTTGCGTCACGTGCATAGCAACGAAATAAATTGACAGTTTTTTTTCTTTCTAATGCGGCAGACGATTGGGGACATTATCAAAAATAAAAAAATATATTAAAATACAGTAAGGGCCTGTTCACATAGGAGTCCGTTGCGTTGCGTTGCGTTAAGGAAAATATGACGTTGAGACGAAAATAAACCAATCCTAGGCGTTAAAAATTTCATTGCTAATCGTTTGAAGGCATATGATTGGTTTATTTTCGTCTCAACGTCATCTTTTCCTTAACGCAACGCATCGGACTCCTATGTGAACAGGCCCTGAAAGAAATGTTCCTTAAACTGTACTATATTTACTGCACTATATTCTTTAGTATGTTCTGTTACATTTAACTTCAATATTTTCTTCTACATTATTTTGTCTATAAAAATATCCGTTACGATTTTTTTATAAATATATATTTTTTTATTTTTTGGCATTAATTGCATACATTGACCTTTGTATTTAATAGGAATGTACTCCGCAGCGAAGTGCGGGATTTCAGCTAGTTACATATAAAAATCATGCCAAAAAACTGTAGTCAGAGGAAAGGTGTGTATAATTTGGAAAAGCAGCTAGCTGCCCTACAGAGGAACGTCAAATCTGCCGTGCTTGGTATCATCATGCTCAATGTCAGGATCTGATTACCCTGGGACTTAGAGACGATCCGGGTTTTAAGGGTCCCCCAGAAAATCCTATATTTGTATCATAAATCCTCTTAAAATTTGCGCATTTAAGCAGATGTTGAGTCATAACATAAAAATTTTATTTTGATGATGTTATTGAGGCCTAAAAGAAAGTTGATGTAAGGCTATCTGAAATAATTTCTAAATGTGATATACTCTGTTACAGGAAAATTCTATATTATCATGAATTCCGGTTTCATGCAATATGTAATAATCCTCCGTCGAAACCAATCTTGAATTTCCGGATTGTTGAAAATCTTAGTACGAAGAATGTACTTAATCAGCCGACTGAAAATCATTGTAAAGATGTTGAGAAAGTTTCAGTTAGGTAGCGCTGCTGTGCTTAAATAATTATAGACGACGTTTGGTGGCGCTGCTTGACTGAGATAATCTCGTGCCCTCTCTTCCTAAACTATACTTTATTTAGATTTTGATATGGAATGAGAGTTCCTATGGACGAACGAGTTCTATGCTCGTAACATTGATTGGGCTTTTAAACCCTTAATTTCCTTTTATGTTTTATGATGTTTATATGTGTCATAAAAGGTTTTTATCAAGTTCAGCCGTGCATTAGATTTCTTTTGACTAATTTATTTCGATTTACCACTGAGCGACTTCGATTTTGCAAAAAAAGAAGTTGATGCCTATGAATGAATATATAAATAATTTAAAATGTCTGCATTTGAAGTGTTGAAGATCATTTCTGAATTAATTCTTTCAATTATATAACTGATGATGTACTTTTATCATAATAAATAATTAAAATGTTAGTTTAAATCAAATTACTTTTTGAGAACATAAAACTACTAATATCGAGAAAACCCCAATGTTTTTGCTGCTCTCTAATTAAAACTAAGAAAGTAGTCAAAGGAAGCTACGAAGGAAAGCTCTGCTTTGAGACTTACACCGTCTAAATCGTGCCCTGCTCGATTTCACTGCACTAGATGGGGCCCTCACTGCTTGTAGGTCTTGATTTGTAAGCACAAAATCAAAAACACTGATTTTTGATTGAAAAAAAAATTCAGTTTAGAATCTATGATTTCAAAAATTTTTAAGTATTAAAAGTAGCGAAGAGAAAGAAAAATCACACCAGTTTTACTTATTGCAAACGTTAAGGCTGCTGTGTACTAACCCTATTGGATTCGCTCACCTCATTGTTAACTTATGGAGAAAATCTGTCTACTATTTACAGCTACATAAATGCTGATAATCCAATATAAAGGGTATTTTCAGGTAGCCTGAACTTTTCTGCACCTTCAAAACACACTATACAAGATTTTTTCCCCACATAATTTAAATTTAAAAATATTAATGCATTTCTTTTTAACGAAAAATGCCCCAAGGTGTAAAATTTTTCTCTGTTATGGAGTACAATAAAAAAAATCTTTCAATCTAAGTCGGCAATCCTTGGACACATTTTCTCCATAGGTTTACATTGAGGTGAGCGAATCCAATAGGGTTAATACAGAGCAGACTTAAGCAGACGCATGTTTTCAAAATTAGCTCGCACTTTGAGTGTGGCAGAACAAAGATCATTATTTAGAATTAGCTGAATACCCGTGCTTCGCTACGGAGTACATTCAAATTAAATACAACGGTCAATGTATGCAATTAATGCCAAAAAATATTAAATAAATCGTAACGGATATTTTTCTAGACAAAATAATGTAGATGAAAATATTCAAATTAAATCTAATAGAACATACTAAAGAATATAGTGCAGTTAATATAGTATAGTTTGAGGAACATTTCTTTCACTGTATATAAAAAAAATAAATAAAATAAAATAATGTCCAATCATCTGCCGCATTAGAAAGAAAAAAATATTTTTTGTCAGTTTATATCGTTGTTATGCCCGCGACGCAAAATTAGTTTAAAGTATCACACAAAAAAAAAAGAAACCACGTGATTAAATTCTAAAAATTAATCTTTGAAAATTCACCAAAAATCAGAAAATGGAGGTAAAGATTCGAAAAACAATTCATTTTGAAGGAATTTTTATGATCTTTCTCGTGATGTAATTTTTATAACCCCCAGATTATTATTTTAAATGCAAACTTTAAAGAATGTTACTAAAACAGCTTAAAAATTTAATTTTAAAACAATCTAAGAAGAATTTTTCAAAAATCTTTCTTAGCGCACCCCTACACTATAAAGAAAAATCACCATGCAAAATTTCAACCCTTTAGGTCCAGCGGTTTGGTCTGTGCGTTATCTGTCAGTCAGTTCAGGGAACTTTTTTATATATACAGATAACCATTGGACGAAAGGAAAATAGCTGCGTCATTGTAAATTAACGAAATATCGACAATTATATTACTAAAATAAAAAATTTTCCGTGAATTCCAGAAATTTATTTTAAGTAGTCCTTTTAAAATATGACTACTTAAAATAAATAACCCATCGTAACAATGCCACTACTTTTACTTCTGCTTCTCAAAAAAATAAAAAATAAAAAATAAAAAAAAAAAATAAATAAATAAATAAAACGAAAATATAGTAAAATAAGTATGTCTCTATCAATTTTTTTTTTCAGTTGGATACTTACAATTATTTATCCATTATAACCACTTCATTGGAACCAGATCTACATTTCGATTACTCCAATGTCACAAAATCATTTTCAGTCATTATAAACACAACAAAATGGGGGGGAAAAAACTTTTGTAACACTCAATGAATCAGTAAAAGACTTATCCTCCAGATATAGCGAAATGAGCTCAGTAATGAGCAGTAAAGTATCGAGAATATTAAATCACTGAGTGGCAGCTTTTTATAAACGGGGTAGCAAATCCACCCTTAATGGGTACATTTGTGTAGGCTATTTGTGTAGCCAGTTCTACTTTTTGAGGCTTTCGTGCGGCGGCATAACTCTAGAAATGGTCTGAGCTTTTCTTCTCCATTAGATGCGGCAACACGAACACAATTATGCTGTTTGAGGACCGGATAAAAGGAAAATATCGGGAAAAGAAAAAGGAAAGGGAATTTGTTAGTCTGGAAATGACTGGATGGATTTATTAGATGTCCTATTTCGGAGAAAGAAGTGACATTGTTCTGTTTATATTTCTCTTTCAAAAAAAAAAAGTCTTAAATTATAATGAGTAGATTGATGTCAGTTTTGTGATATCTTATTTCATCTTACCCCCAGTCTGTAAAGCTAATCAACATTTTGTATTACATAAAATATCAAGTACAAACAATGTAAATAATTCAAGACGAAGTGAAACGTATAAAGACGGCATAGGCTGCCGAACAAATAGGCCGCCAGAAAACAAATAGGCTGCCAGAAAACCTACCCTAGCGTTTGTGGCAACCCAACTCACAGACAGCTCCGACGTCGCGTTCTGCGCATCTGGTTCACGCAGGATTGGGGATTGCCGCGGACATTGGAACACCGAACTTCACTTCACTCTCCGTACTAGTGTGGTACGCACGTTTCTCCGCTCCGATATCACCGCGATGAACTACGAGTCGGGTTTCGTAACGTTATTGTAAATTTATGTCATGTGTCAAGTTTTAAATAAAAGAACATGTTAATAAGTTCTAATTGCTGCTTATACCTTCTGATGTCCGTAATATGGGAATAATAGTTCCCATACGTTGAAAATTTTAACTTTTCAATAAAAGATTGCGCAGTTGCAACAAATTCTCATATTGAAAACGGACAAATAATATAACTAAAATTAAATAATTCAACAAAGCAAGATAATTATTATCTAGAATAATGTAGACAAACATAAACAGAAATCACGCACTTAGGACTCCACGCACCATAATGCAAGATTCTGTAGCAGTACGGAACTAAACAATATATCGAGGTAACCGACTGGTCACGTCATCAGGAGGCCTAACCAAATCAGTTACATCAAGGGGGAACTTTCTGAATAGGATGCAGGTCTAACCAAAAGACATCCCAAGGCCCCGATATCCCTATTGAAACAGATGGTCAAATCTAATGAAAATAGACAACATCCTGCACTTAGGGCTCAACGCACCATAAATGCAAGTACACATATAATCCTAAAGAACACAAATGAAAAGACAGAAAAGCGAAAAGGCGCACTCGCCCTAATCCAGTGAGTAACGGTTATAGTCAAATAGCAGCCATTTTTTGAAATATCAAGCTTTGTTGTCAGGGTCGATCCCATTGGTGAAGGCGCCGAATGGAAATAGGCACCAAACTAAGGTAGAATAAAAATACGAAATTTTTAACGAATTAAGAAAAAATAATAGTCATTAAATCTAATATATGAAAAAATTCGTAAAAATATTCAACTATACGAGAATATTCAATTTTTTAATAAACGGCTTAATTTGAAGTATTAAATAAATTTTGAATGCCTATTTCCAAACGTTGTTCTAGCTCTAAAAATTCTACTAGCACTACCTGTCACTGTAGTAGCAGTTGATCGCAGTTTTTCTAAGCTGAAAATTTTAGAGTTTTCTACGAACAACAAATCAAGAGTTTTTTTAAGGATCTAGCAATAATTTCCATAGAAAAGGCGGTATTGAAAACGATAAATTATAGAAATGCAATCGAGCCATTTGACGCAATAAAGGCTCGGAGAATGATTCAGAAATTATTTTTATTACATAAATCATAATCAAATATGTTTACTTTTCAGCATTTTTTAAGTTTTGCAATTTTTAAAAATTTTGTCTTTAAAAACAAAATTTTTCTTTCTATTTAATACACATTTTTCCCAAATTGTCCGCTATTTTTTTTCAAGTGGACTATTTTCAATAGTGATACATTCATTACTTAAGAGTTTCTAAAGAGCTCAGTGGCCCAGTTGGCAAGAGCAGCGGGCTAGCGATCTGAAAGTCACTGGTTCGATGCTTGTCGCTGACAAATCCACTGCCTTGTACACTAATGGCGGCTGGTGCACGTAAAATCTGTCGTAGCTACAATATCCTTTAAGTTCTCAAAATTACCTCCGGAGGTGCGGGGTCAAGTGTTCTGGTCTCGTCACTTGACTCGGTTCAAAATTACGGGACTGGTCTTTTGGCCAATTAGGATTCCGACCCTTGTGCTGCCATTCAAAACAGGAGCCGCACCTTCATCGCCCATAGCCTTCGGGACTTGATCTCATGTTGCTGTCAATTGGCATAAGCAATAACAACAACAGAGTTTCTCCGAAAATTCGAAAAGGCGCTGCTGTTAGAACTTGCATCAGGCGCCACAATGGATCGGCCCGGCCCTGTTTGTTATTATACCAAACTGCGTTTTCATTTTACTTAATTTCTTTAATATAACAAGTTCTTCATGAACAGTTTCTAATCATTTTGTGAATACAGTCAAGAAATATTTCATTATTTTCCCCGGTACATTCTATCGTAAACACAAAAGCGATACAGACCTTCCCAAAACCTTCAAACAAATTGAGAAATTATCACGTTTCATCAGATAATGGCGTCGATTTTTCAGCTGAGAAGTGACCCGTGAAACTGTTTCGTTAAGTGTTCATAACATGACGTTCAGAGAAGCTGCCTTTTTTTTCTCCCGATGTGTTTGATCAGCTGAGGGAACCGAGGGGCAAATGGATCGTTCTCAGCTGGAAGAAGGAACTTCCAGGATAAATGAAAAATGACAAGAAGAATAGCCAAAGAAAAATACTCTTACAAGAGGAATGTGTACTTCAGAGATTACTTCCTCCGAACATAAAATATATCCAGTTAAATGGTTTAAAGCCTGCCAATGCTGAAACAAATTATAGCAAATCTACTCCGGAACCTTTAATCTAAACCCTTTGGAGAGGTTGACCAGATTTTTTTCTAACATGTTCAATAAAACTTCGTTTATCCGGACTGACTGGGACCATAGGCAATCCGGACAATCGAAAATCCGAATATTATGAGTAATAAGCAAAACAAAATCCTTAATTAAGCAGACTTACCGTTTATTACGATAAAAAAAACTATGTTTTGTAACAAAAATACATAGTATTGTTTACAAGGCATTAAAAAGTATAAAAATAACTCTTCTGAGTCAATCCACGTCAGTGCTTTGTGACACTCTAACAAAGTGTTCTTAAACTCAACAAAAGGCATTTTATTACTATAATTTAATTGTGCAGGAACTGTACATTGAATCAAACTAAAGCGAATATTTGGCGTACTTATAGTTAAGTTCTTGATATCATAGTTAAAAATGATCTACCGTGAACATTAAGTTTTAAAGAAAGTCTACAAATCTGTTCCGGATTATCCGAGGATCTGAATCCACGAGGTCCGGATAAACGAGGTTTTACTGTATGTTCAATAATAAAAATGCATAAACTTACTTCTATACCTATCATTTTAGACAGTATGTTGAAAGAATAAAACATAATATACGGGTATTCGTATACATCCAATCTAGGGTTTTAAAGAAGACTGGAGAAAGCATTATCAGTGAAACTCCTTAGCATTATCAATGGCATACTTAAGGCTATTGTGTACTAACCCTATTGGATTCGCTCACCTCAATGTTAACCTATGGAGAAAATTTGTCCTAGGATTAACGATTGGGATTTAAAGATTTTTTTAAAAATATTGTATTCCGCAATAGTGAGAGAAATTTTACACCTTGAGAATTTTTAGTTTTCGAAAAAAAAATTACAAATATTTTAAAATTTGAATTATTTGGAGGAAAAAAAGTCTGGAATAGTGTGCTTTAAACGCTCGTAAATTCCTTTGGTACACGAAATTTATAAAATGAATCCTGTTGCAAGGTGCAGAAAAGTTCAGGCTATCTTAAAATACCATTTTTATTGGATTACCAGCACTTATGTATTGTAAATAGTAGACACCATTTTCTCCATAGATTAACATTCATGAGAGCGTATCCAATAGGGTTAGTACACAGCAGCCTTAATGAATCTCAGAAATCAAACAAGCTAATAAGAGGTCAAATGGGACTGAATATGTCTCGCGCTATTTACAAATAAGAAAATAAATTTGTCAGGTATATTATCAATCTCATTATTTTTTTATTATAATTTACAAATATTCTATTACTAAATCTTACGCTTAAAAGAAAAAAAAAACTTTTTTAAAGCCATCTTATAAATCACAGATGTCACCTTTTCGACCAATTGAAATTTTGTCAAAACGCACGAAACTTGACATGCGAACACTGTGTACCTATATGATTCACTTAAATTTCCGAGAGTAACGCTGCTAAATAACCGATTTCAAGATGGTTAAATCTATAATTTCCTCTTCGATGGATAAGCTGCCGTCTTCATTTTCAATTAGGCATTGATTAGTTTGTTTTCCGGGCAAATGTTCAAAAACAGCAAAATAACTGGCAGTCCTGCAAAATGCTTAACGCCAAATGTTGTACGGAGACAAATCACTGCATGAAAACAGACTCCGGCTCGAGTTAGATGCCAGCTTACACAATTGTAACAAAAAGTGGTTGATATCAACATTGTGACTTAGTTATAGAAAGTGCTGGATTTAGGACTAGGTCAACAAGGCCCGTGAATAAAAAAAAATTATCTTGTGATTTTCTTAACTTATTTAAAATATTTATAAATAAAAATTATGTGGCTGTTTTAAAATTAAAAATGGGGAAAATTGTTTTAATAAACAACAATAGTAATGTTTATAATGAACTTTATTTACAACATTACAAGGTGATGCTTGGACCAATGTTAGATCGTTTTTAAGAAGAAAAAAAACTTTTCTTATAGCCTACAAATGAATAGGAGGGAAGCCCTTAAAGAAATTTGGCCAAGGACCGTAAAAAACTTTTAAACCCGCCACTGGATACAGGTAAACAAACAGTTATGAATTTATTTTGGCGCAATCAAGAATGACCTACCTGTCCAATACAGGTTGAATTATTGCCTGCGGCTTTCTCAGACTCCACAAACCCCTTTATATCTAATCTTCATAATCCCTTAGAAGGACTCAAAAGCAAAAATTGGGTATACTGGCACACAGTATACTCATGACTGTTTTTAAGTCGTTTAATTCCGATTTATTATCAAACTACAACCGATAACTATCGGAATAATGGATTTTCTCACAATTTCCCTCCTTTAAAAGTAATTTTTTTTTTCCACTTTGGAATCAACTTTGAATTACCTTATTGACCAAATAGACACACTTCCAGCAACACCGGAATGACTCTTACTTCCTTTTGCGATATTAGCTCTCAGGTTAATGATTGGAATACTTTCTCGGAATGCAGGATGTCTCGTTAATCTACTACCAGGTCATGGTAATTCATTTAATCTTATTACAGTTAATAACTCTTCTCAAGGGGTTTATGAAGTTTTAATATTCTGATTAATTTAAACTCTTTAATTCTTGCGCTTGAATAAAAAAAAATTGTATGCACTGCTGAACTTGAATTATATCACAGGGAATTTACGGATGAAAATCTGATTTTGAAAGAAACGTCATGATTGTGTTTTGTTTTTTTAAAGAGGTCCGGGACACATTTAAATTTTTATTTATTGAGTTAAAATTTTGAATTTTTGTGTGATGGTTAAACCATATAATTTGTAAACAAAATCACATCTTAAAACTTCTAATGAAGTTTTTAAAAATTTTTTTAATTTAAATTTAAAAAAAAGTGGGGCAATTTAAAATCGTTATAACTCGAAATACTATTTGCCGAAATTAAATTTTTTTCATTTAATTAAACCAGAAATATATAAGTTTTAATTTTAATTCAGCGTTTTTCAAATATTGATTTTTAAAAAAAATTTAAAATATTTAGAGTAAACATTAAAAAAAAAAAAAAAAGATGCACCTTATTTTAAAAAAAATCATATTTTCAAAAGTAAATATATTTTTTTAATTTCCTGAATTAAAATTAAAGTAAAGTAATTGAAAAAGACCTGTTCCAAGTTTGAACCATTTGTCTTTAACGGTTCTTGACTTGTAACAATTTAAATACGAGAAATGGTGAAAAAACCCATCATGCAGGAAAACGCATTTACAGGTTTAAACACAGATTGGCTACTATTAGAATGTTCAAAAAAAAAAAAAAAAAAAAAAAAAAAAAAAAAAAAAAAAAAAAAAATATTAATATCTCCTGTTCTAATTAAGATAGAAACATGATTTAAACGTCATTTTAAGCGAAAAAGAACACAAAAATTTTCAATGCAATAATTTTTTTTTCAAAAATTTGAAGAATTTTGGGTCTTGGACCCCCTTAACTAAAGCAAAAATTTGCTGAGATTTTCTTTTAGCTCTCGAACGCTATGGAAACCAACTATTTCTGTCACAGGTGTAGTAAATTTAGAGAGAAAAGTATTCTTACTATTATACATCGTAAGTTTATACTAGTATAGCGTGTCTTGTCCAATACACTACGTTGACTTATAAATTTGGGGGTTGGTTGATTTGATTATTCAGCGAGCTACAGTCAACTTTTGCCACTTGGGCTCCTCAGACCAGGGCCTACAATTTAAAGCCGATTCTGAATGTCTACATACATCTATGTCAGGAGTGGGACTCAAACCCCACAGGCTCTGGACCGAATACAATCGCCCGGCTATACACTTGAGGATACTTTGAATACATATTAATTTGTATACTAGGGGGAACGAAATCCTTATGAAACTGGTTTGTATTACACTACAGAAAATATTTTCCTAAACTATTGATGGATTTTCGGAAAATAAACGTATATATACAAAACAAATGACGCCCGGTGGCGTAGTGGTTAAAAGCGTCAACTGCTACAGAACCAGGGTTCGGTCCTGCGACTGGGCAAGGTCGACTCAGCCTTTCATCCCTTGAGTGGGTCAATAAAATGAGGACCAAGCATGCTTGGGAACTAAACTCTGGGGGTCCCACGTCAGGTTGACCACATGACTGAGACATATGCATCCCAAGACCACAGTCAAGAAAGCGGAGATGGGCACCGCTGGCCTTGGACTACAGCGGACTGTTGTGCTATGAGTTTAGTTTTTTTATACAAAACAAATTTACGAAATGAACTTGCTGAACATGTCCTGATATAATATTACCATTAAATGTCAATCACTATTCAAATATTATCATACATATTTTATGAAGGGGAATAAATACACACGAGTTTTAGGCAATGAAAAATGTAAAACAAATTAAACTTTGCAATTCTAATGTGCACGTTTATTATTTCGTTAGTGGAACTTAGTTTCACTGATAGATTAAACATAGGATAGTTCAATAAAGCCTTTTCTTCAACATAAAAAAATTACCACGTAGGATTTTACTACTTTAGCATATTAATATATACAACTGCAGTTGCATACAAATTATGAAACAAAGATATAAAAAAAGAAGAGAGTGTAATGTAGCACTCCAAAATTTAACTGACCTCTTTACCCTAATTGGTATACGGAAGGAAAGAAAAAGGGAATAGCATTGCATTTATTTTTTGAAGAATAGATCAAATATATTCACATCACGCTTGAAAAAAAAGTTTCATTTGGTTCAAACGCAGTTTTAATTGCCCTTGTAAACAAATACCAAAAGAAGGGTTTTGTTTAGATAAATTCGATCAACTAAGATATAAAATTATATCCAATGATCTCATTCAATTAATTCAGTGCTTCACACCAGATGCTCTTTCAACACAAATCTGTTTACTCCAAGCATTATTTATATATATATATTAGTTTATCACATGTATATATAGTTTAAACAATTAAATTGCAAAAATATTTATTCATATTTATAATATATATTATATTATATATTTAAAATATTTTTTAATTTACAGAGTTCATGAAAAAATTAAACTTTTAGTTCTCGTTTGCAAGATTTTTTTTTCAAAAGAAATGTTTTGTATTCTTTGTATTTTTTTTTATTAGGAGACAAATCAGAAAAGCTGTGTGGTTAAGGATTTTTATATACAATACGAAATAAACTTACAAATACCCCATATGTTTTCATTTAATAATTCGCAGTTAGGTATGTCACAAGAAGCAGTCATAATATTTTCCGTAATCACAACTCCGATCATTATCAATAGTTTAGGATTTATTTTTAATACAGAAGTGTGGTATTTGACCCAGGCATATACCATGAAATAACCCTTTAAAAAGGGAAAATTTAGATTGAACCCTTAAAAAGAAAAATACTAGCAAACGAAACATGGCTTCTAAATTATTTTACAAACGACCATATGGGTAAGATGCTCCCGATTGTAGATGTACGGATAAAACGTATTTTTGAAAATTAAAGCACGTTAGTATTAAACCAATATCTTTTATACTGTGAGAGAAGTTATTGGATTTAGAAACATTTAAAATTCACTTTTGAAACAACCGATAAATACGCATCTAACTCACAATAATGAACTAACGCAAAGTCGTAATGCCTCGTATTTTGTCGTGTCAAAAACTATTAACAATTTCTAATTTCCGACGTAAGTTAAAAACAAGTGTAAGTTGATTTATAGTCAAAACTAAAACAGAGGTACGAATAACAGAATTAAAATGTTAATTAAAAACGTGCAAAGACAAGGAGGTTCACTTTTAAAAGTAAAGAAATTATCAATAACCATGCTGGCTTTATTCAAAACTCTAGGAATGTCTTCAACGATAGATATTAATGAAATTTAATGATCAAAATACGAAGAACTTTTAAAGGAGACGGACTTAAAGTTACCAAATTTAAAAAAAAGAAAAGGATTTAATGCTCGTTTACAGTAGATGCACCATAAATTTAATATTCCCGCAATATTATGTTTCGAAACATGAAAAAATTTGTTCACTTCAAGAATTGAAAAGTGCTCTTTCAAAAACAAACAAAATCGAATTTAATGAAACCCCCCAAATCGAACAAAATTAAATGAAGTCTGCGATGCCAAAAATGTCTAAACAGTTTCACTTCAGTGATACCTGATTGAAAAACAAACTACACTGTAAATCAAAATCGAAATCACTGATACAATATCCCTTTGAAAAAAAAAATTAAATCGAAAATAAAAATATTTGTTTTGAATCATCAATGTGGGAAAAAAAAAAGAGCAAAAGTAAGATGTAAATCTACTCTCCGACTTCCATTAATAAGACTCGAAACAGAACAAAAAACAACAGCAAAAATTTTTTTCTACTCCTCTCGCACCAAAACGTGACACTCTTACTACGACCGTCACCACCACCTCAAATTCCAAATAGCAGCCTACCTGACTATCACTTTCCGCAAGACCGTATCCACACAGTGCCGTCCACACCAATGCATCACATGCAGACTGCTCCACCACGGCGAGCGATCGTCACACATGGAATCACATTAGTGTTGCACGACAACTGGAAGCCAGTCACCATGGAAACGGCGGCGGCATGAAAAAAAAAAAAAGGTTTTTGTTCGCTGATGGGTTTTTTGGTTACTCTGAATTGGAGCGATGAGCGTATTTTTAGAGGCGAGGCATGGCCATTCATGTAGTAGCTCTCTTTTTTAATTATTTCTTATAATAGAAGAAATATGCGTGCACGTTTACGGGGAATTATTAAAAGCCGTAAACGCACACTGCAGGAAATTGACATGTATGTAAATATTTATCGAAGCGAAAAATGCATCGGTTATTTTTAATACCAACCTTTTTTTTTCGGTTTGTTTTTGAAAAAGTTTTCATCGTTGACTTCACATTTCGAGATTCTGCAAAAGAGGTAAATATGTTCTTGCCACGGTAAAACCAAATTATGATCAAGAGCATAATTTCAAGCAGTTCCGTTAATGTTTATTTTTATCAAACAGGACTCGTCGAGCATTTAATGATATAAATTGAAAAGAAAGTGCATGTATTTGAACTTTACGCATTCATTGCCTTTTCACGTTGTTGACCGGTAGAGTAAACTCGTGTTTTTACGCGTAAATGTTGGAGGCAATTTAGGATAAAGGAAAGTCACGTTGGAGAAATTTCTAATCAACTGAACATTGCTTTAGTTGAAAACTAACCTTACTATGACCTGAAAGTTTTAAGGAAAATCTCGTTAATTAAACTCAATTATCATTTAAACAGTGAATCTCGGACCCACCCACCCTGTAAAGAAACCGGATTGTAGAAAATAAAAATGCCATACTTTGTTCCAAAATTTCAGCTTTTTCCTGTGACTTGCGTATACATTTAAATAAAATTGCCGGTAAACAACGTGTTAAGATAATTTTCAGAGTCAATTTACTACATAACCTAGTCAGTGACAATGGAATAATGTACAAAATGGACTATGCTGTAGGTAAAATGCAATCTGAAAAGAATGTAGAGAAGAAAGCCTTCTTTATGTGACGCATTCAGACTTCGGGATACAGTAGAGTTTTGAGGGGTCAGATATCTTACAACCCTAACTATTAGCGATTACCTTAATGTGTGATAAAATGCAAAAGTTCAGTATAAATAATTTGAATTCTACCATTTTATTCTCCCAGGGAAAACACATTTCATAATTCTAGTTTTAATCCTTGAGCATCTTGATCAAAATCTGCAAAATATTAGACCATTTGTCATCTTCTATTCGGCAAATATTCTTATAGTCAAGGGTTTCGAAACTTCAAAATTCTTACCTTACCTCAACAGTTTCTAAACATTAAATTCTCAGAGTTCCGCTTCTAATAATTATCAGGCCCGAATAGAATTGTGTATGTTTCCGAATTTTCAACTTATGTACTACACAAACAACGAGAAGTGCGTATAATAGACGTAAAGTTTCCATTTGTCAATTCACGAGTGAAGAAATAAAACAGGTGCGTTGTGAATTGAATTAATGCATAAAAGGTTTATAACAGTGAATTTTTTTTTTAATGTACGGACAGAAGTTTTGGAGCTAAAGTTCTACAAAGATAGTCTCATACATATTTAATTTTTTTATGTATATAAAAAAATCCATCTACCATATTTCTTGTTTCAATATTGCTGATTAACTGCAAATTCAGAAACTGTTGTAGAAATATCTTTTAAAAAAGTAAATAAATGCCCCATGCGACTTTTTTTTTTTTTTCTCCTAGAATAACAAGTTCAACTTCTCTAAAACTGGCTCCAACTGAAGGAAAAAAAAGGAACTCATTTGTCGACTATAATAAAACATTGCTTTGTAATTTTCTTCTAATTAGCTATTTCCCAAATACTACCTGTTTACAAGTATTTTCATATAAAGCCATTAAGTATGGAATTTTGTGATAAATACTTCAGTATTTTTTTTCTTTCTTCTGGCGAGAAATTTGGCGTGTTTTAAGAAAATAACAAAAACTTGCAATTGGAGTAGGAAATTTTTTTTTTTTTTTTACAAAAGCTACCTTTTAATATTACTTCCTTTTTTAACGAACTTATTTACTAGCTGTACCCGTCTCTCCGCAGCTATCGTTTACAACCCAGGGGACACGCCATTAGCGATTCAAATCACCCCCTATTAACCGAATATTTTAACCCATCCAGAATCCAGACAGGAATGCCGCTTCCGATTCCCGACATTAATTTCCCGCTGACTGGCTGGCCCCAACACATACGAACACACCGCGGAAGGAACCGATTCATAACACCAAGTGGTAATGACCTTACCTTCCTGCAGAGTCTTGCCTTATGGAATCCGAGGTCAGAAGACTATCCGCTTTTTGGGGCACTAGCCCCCGGGGGCCCTGCACTAACGCAGGTCACAGAAAAATCAAAAACGCCGGTGCGCTGGAAAGTATTAAAGGTATTATAAATAAAGTTTCTTTCATACGGCAGTTTTGGCTTGGCTAACTGACGGGGAGGGAAGTGGGGGGGGGGGGGGGGAAAGCAGCTTTTCGAGCTTTTGCTCTGCAAAAAAAAAAAAAAACAATCGACTGAATGAAATAAAAATTTACTTTTTATTTATTTATTTATTTCCATTTGTGTAATTGTGAAAATCGAGTGTAAAGGACTGAGTGTAAAAGTTTTTTTTTTTTTTCTATCTGATAGTAAAAAGCTTGGTTTTTAATCGCTTGTGAATTTCGCTGCAGATAAACCGATTGGGTCCTTTAATTGTTCTGGGAACGTTTTAATGTAGACCGGAATTCTCCGTTTCTCGAAGTTCTGGCTTAAGATTAAGCTTATCTGGTCTTAAATGTGCGTGTTTCAAAGAGGATGCAAATCAGTTTCCTTAAGGCTACTCGCAAGTTTTATGGGAAACTGGACAGAGAAGCGTGGTTCTATTTTAACACTTTAATTTCAACAAAACTATGTACATAAAATCTAATTTATTTTTCTTTAAATAGAAACTTGTCAAAAATTTAAAAAGTAAATCTCATGCGTTTTCCTCTTACAGAAGAGGCAAGAAACACTTGGTTTTCGCTAGAGAAAAATATATATAATAAAATGCAACTAACTGTATATCTGTGGCTTGGTACAAGAAGTGCCTAAGTCAGTTTTCTCCAAGATGACTTTGTTTCCTTATGTCTCTTTAAAATAATATTTTCAATGTAAGAAGTACCCAAGTCTGTCCGATACTTTAAAAGTGCACACAGAAAAAAAAGTTGTTCTTTGAACCCACTTCTCCGAGTTCAAATCCACTGCACAGTGGAACTCGCTTTTGGTGAGTCGTACAACCCATGTGGGAAAGTGGGTTCTAGAACCCAGATCCTAAGCGGGTTGATTTACCCGCCACCAACCCACTTAAATGGGTTATAAGACTCACTTTAAAGTGTGTCGAAAAAACACACCAACATGAGTAGACAAACTCCTCTTTCGAGTTCAATATCTCACTATATTTTGGGTTATAAAACCCAGGACTAACGAGTTCTTTTAAGTAAATGAGTTTACGCTATAGTACTCGAAATGTTGCATATTCCCATCCCGTCTTTAAATTAAGCGATTTTATGCTAGTAATTTATTATTCATTGTTTTGTGTATTTATTATCTCTTCCCTCACATACTTTCTCGTGGGAGAAAAAAAAACTGCACTATGCACCCATATTTGGAATATAATTTGTATTAAAATGTAAGGATTTTTTTAAAGTTTAAGTCTCATAAAAACAAAGCTAAATAATTGTTATAAAATCTTGCAAACTTATATCATAAGTGATGAAAGGCTGCCTAAAAGTTATAAGGATATCAGATATTTAAAATGTTAATCAAGCATCCATTATTTTTTTGTAAATCAGTTTCATTCACAGGAGTAACTGAGAAGAAAAAGAAGCTCCAAATAAAACAAAAAATAAGCTGAGATTTAGTTGGGTGCTTCTATATACGAGTAAAATAAAATTTGCAGGAAACTTGTGAATATTATAATGTATAGAACCTTAAAATTGTGTAGGTCAAAACGTTTTCCTTTGCAACTTTTAGTTTCCTTAAACTGAGACACAAATATTTTATCAAGAAAGTTTCAGATCTTAGCTTTAACTCAAAAAAGATATTCACAAGATAATTTTTTTTTAACTGAAACAAAATATTAATTACATTGATTTTTGTAATATATATTTGTAATTGGTATACCATGATCCCCACACAACTAATTTAGAAACAATTACAATATCTCAAATTGTAACATTTAAGATTCTGAGGAAATATAGATAATCCTTTTCTAACACACAAATTATTTTTAAAGGTATATTCGACCAAATGCTCGATTAATACTTACATGGTTTGTAAACTTCTTAATTATATGTTAATATACTTACCCAGTTGCTCTAAACAAAACATCTCATGGTTAGAAAATTTTATAAAGTACTAATATATTTGCTATAAATATACTTTTCTACAGAGAAATTAAATAATTCATGCATAATGCATTCACAATTCCTGCTAAATCAGTTGACTTCAATTGAACACTTTAATGAAAAAGCATGCGAACTCACATTTAAATCAAAAAGCATACCAGCAAACAAAATTACAAATACAGAGAAACTTTATTTACAAATAAATATACAAATTTTTCTGTGTAAATACCCTAGGCTCAATTTTACATCATTAGAATATCAACATTAACCAATTCATTTCAAATCAAAGGGTGAATTAATATAAATCATATCCTAAATCTTGGGCTGTAAAGATTTAGTTTTGTTTAGTTATGTTGACTGTAGCATTATTTTGGCTGCAATGGAGGATTATTCACCTGAAATATAAAATAAAATTCATAAATGTTATGCATTTCAGTATCAAAGTTGATTTTAATTTTCATGTAATTACACTTTTGAAGTGCTCGCTAATAGGTTCAACATTAATGGATATTGTTTGGCTCAATTTTTACTGCAATATTTAAAAAATCGACACATTAGGATTTTAAACTTTGAAATAGCACCCAGCAAGAAATTGCCTTTTGTCATTACCTTTCCATAACAAAATTTTAACTGCAGTTGCAGCACAGAGAACTGATTCTCCATGTTGCAGGAAAGTTTTTGCTATATTAAGAGACTACTACCCTCCACAGATAAATCTTAATATCTGTGTTATTACTATTATTATTTTAAGGATGAATCTCATACAGTTACAACTAATACATTTATTTCAAAATATGTATTGTCTAAAGTTTAGAATTATTGATATTAAAGATAAACTTATTTTAATGCATGAATTTGTATTAGAAAAAAATGCAAAATACAGTTACTTCAGCATATGTTTCAAATGCAGCAAAAAATAATTTTAAATAAAAGATCCTCATTGTTACCATTTCAAGATCCTCTTTGGTTAACAGTTATTAGAATCTCAGGCAGGTCAAAAGGAGCTCCTTTGATTTTAATATCTGAAAATAGACAGCAAGACTTTAAAAAATTCATTTGTGATGAAGAAATTTGCTTAATTGATTCTAGACTAAGTGCCTAAATTAACAGGAAGAAAATGCTTTGATTAATCTTAAAAACTAATTGATATTTAGCAACATTTTATACATGTTCACATTTATCCAATACTTATGATTAAGTATTTAAAAATTAATTAAAAAAGGATGATTAAGTGCTTAAGGCATTTACACATGCAAACTTTCTTAGGAAAAGTAAAAAGTTAAGTTTTTAACAAATATTCAATTATGTCTTAAATGAAAATGATATAAATTTTATTCTTAACCTGTATTCACATTTTTTTTTTCAAACAAAAAAGGGACAATGTTTAACACATTAATATTCCCAACAGTCAGAAATCCTAATAAACTCATGGTAAGATTTGTATTTTTTGATTCTTTTAAGAATGCAGGACCATATCTTTTCAGATCATTAAGAAACTATTCTATATTTCTCCCTACCTTCTTTCAAATGCTGCCAAATTTTGAAAAATACAAATAGTATGCCATAGATATCTCCAGATTAAAATTCATGAACTTTTAACCTCTTTATCAGACATTCATACTAATTACAGCAAACGAAATTAAAAAAAAAATATATGCTACCAGAATATATTTCAATTGAAACAAGATAATCAAGAGAACTGAAACAAGAGAACTGAAGGAGAACCTCTCATTTCGTACCAAAAATAAAATTATTAATGCATACCTCAAAAAAAGTAATCTCTAAATTTCCAACATTTTCCGATCAAATACAGTAAAATTACCCTGAATTACTTTTGGGATAGTTATGAAAAGCTTATGAAAATTTTAATTATAGACTCTACTTAGGTATAAAATAAAACATTTTTATTCTACTCAAAATTTTATTAGCTGTATACAAAAATTGCATATTTTTCATACATTACATACTGCTAAATCTTCCATCCCATACTTATTTAGATATATATATATAAACAATAGATAGATATATAGATAGATTGAAAGATAAAAATTGCTGAATATTGCATATTAAAACAAGTGAATAAAAATACTATCATTATAAACAGGTGAATTATACTGTCACCTTCTTTAACAATTGTTTAAGGTCAATAATTAAGTAATATCCATGGATATTTTAATTAATAACAAACAGAAAAATAATCTAAGCTATATATGCATAAAAAATCATAAAACAATATGCCAATTGAATATGTAAAATTTGACAACAGAAATCTATGTTTTCATCTAATAAAATAGATATACTTCTATATCAGGGATAACATTTCTGTATAATAGATGGTACAATTTTTCATTTATTGATTAAATATGATAAATCAAATATTATTATTTAAAATAAATAATAGAAGAGGAAAGATGTTTTTGTCTTGAGATTTGAACTTTAGATATGTACTATCTTTTCAGTACTTTTAACAACTTAAATGATTGATATCTGATCAATAACATATGCAATTAATTAAATAAAAATAAAAATACAAGAAATAAATGTAAAATACGACTATATGCATGTAAGAAGAGCACAAATTCTAACAAGATTGTGAGAATCGAAATGAACATCTAGGATGTACAGTCATTTTAAAATGCCAAAGATAATTATGGAAGTAAAACACTTGTAACACTAGATAAACTATCGATAGATCAAACATACTAATTATATATATATTTACATACAGTAAGCATGCGAACTTAAGTTTTCATTTCTACTGTCACAAATAACAATTAAATTGAAAGAAAATATACCAAATAAGGTTAGACTCATTGATATAGATGGTTTCATTAGTAAAAGTTTTAAATATCAAAACTGTGCTCACCTTAGAAACTAAGTAAAGAAATGGCCAGTTGAATCATCCGTCGGCATCCTGGTAAGGCTTTGTTCTGAAAACTATGTACTGGTAACCTCTGAAGAGAAGATCCCTGAGAAACCCGTCACTCGGGGAGAGTTCTTTTTTGATAAGGGGTGGAACTTTTTTGATAAGGGGTAAGCGAAGGTCAACGAGAGAGGAAGAAATTATCACCAAACATCCCCCACTTTTCGCCAAATATTGCCATTTGTCCCAAGGAAGAGTCGAACAGGTGTTTTCTGCCGATTGACAATGGTTTAGTCTAAAGAAAACGCAGTGTTTACAAGAAACAGATGGGGAGAAATACACATCTGCAGTTACAATTGAAAGGAAATTTTAAACACTATTAGAACTATTATACCTTTTGGAATATTAACTGCCGTGATGTGCTGTATAATCTGAAATGTTTAAATGCTCATTTCTGAAGTCTATTTTCCAAGGTATAAATTTGCAACCAAGCAAAACATCTTTTCCGTCTTTATTAGCCATAATTTTGGCCAGTTTAAAAGTTAACAAGCACCAAGTTATGAGAAAATATTTCAAAGAGGGGGAAATTAAAGTTTGAAGAAAATTTTCCTTATTCAAATTGCGGAAAATGGGAAAATTTTATAGTGTTGATAAAGTTAATTGTGAATTTTGATTAGGAGAGGTCATTAGGGTAGCACACTTTAAAGGGCAGGGCCGACTTTGCCAGTTGAACCTATTTGATCTGGAAAATTAAAAATATGTCTAAACTGAAATGGCTTTAACATATGAGCTGTTATTTTTGAAAGTGGCATAAGTCCATTTTTCACGTATCGAGATATTTCAAGGTTTGTATTTGAATGAATTTAAAAATATTGGCAAACGTTAATCAATTCGAGTGATGTTTTTAACACTATACGCCTTTTAAATTTTACTATGAAATAATAATTATTAAAATTATTTAAAAAATAAACGATTTTTTTTAGCTCCAAATGGACTTATACCACTTTCAAAAATAACATATTATAAAAAATAAAAACAAGTGGAAATTAAGTCCATATTTTTATATACATTAGTTTCAGTGAAATGGATGTTTTAATGTAAACTCTTACTTACCAACATCACTATCAGACCAAATTGACATATTATCGTCTTTTTTATTGGTATGTGAACTCATTGTAACAACTGTATTAAATGTTATTTATCTAAAACTTTGATTTCCTGCTTTAATAAAAATATTTAAATTATACTCACGCTGCAATCTATTAGTATAAGAAACACAAACCAAACAGTAGGAATTGCGAAAGAAAATCAAACAAAATCAGTGAAATTACTTCTGACCACTTAATCAGAACAATAATACCGTTATTTTGTTAACGATGTTGTTTTTAAGACACTAGCTAAGTAATATATGCTAAAGCGTAGTGTACACTGAAGTCGTAATAATCAATAATAATTGCAATAAGCAAGTTGCTTTTATTATAATTATTAGGAATGGACTTATTCCACTTTTAAAAAAATTTTTTGCGATAACATTTTTATAGCCAAAATTCTTTTGTTTACTTTATGAAAAAAATCGTACGAAAAAAAGGTGTGTATATCTTACTAAAATCACCGTTAACTCATTTTTTTAAAGTGGACATACACCACTTTCAAATATTTTATTATGGGGGTGCCATATAAGCGGACCAGCACTACCCCCTATAAATGGACTACATAAACAGAGGCATTTTCAGTGGCGCAAGGCCGGGATTCTATCCGAGCACCCTCAGCATCGAAAGCCAGCGCGTTGTACCACAAGGACGCCACAGGCCAGTGTGTAACTATATTTTTTATCAAAATATCTGTACATTATATTTTTATCGCAATTTCTGCAGTTGGGCCCAGCAATAACTAAGGCCGGTGCTTTTAAAGTGAAGTTCTATTCCGAAATTTGGAGGGGGAAATTGGGGTAAAATTATACTAGAGTTGTGTCTTTTTTGCAGTCATTTTTTGACTGATAAAGAAACTGACAAAGCAATTTCTATAAAACTTGGTGAATACGTTTATTTTGATGCAAGGAATAATGTATACTTCAAATTTAGTATTTTTAATTGCATTAATTATTTAAAATTAACATGTTTTCAATAAAAAAAATGCATTTTTAAAAGTTTTGTAATTTTAATTTTAATTTAAAAAATTTAAGTTTTTAATTGCTTAAAAATGGAGTATACGTTAAATATACATTAGTTTTACAACTTTATCAATATTTTTTGGGAATCTAGAACCAATAGTTTTGCTACAGTCTTGCGCGCAATGGATGCAAGCCAAAGCACAATTTTAAAATTTTCATCAAAATTAAAAATGGAAAATTAATTAAAATACCAGTTGTAGAACATTGAAATAATTAGTCTACATAGAACATATATTAAGCTTTCAGTGGTAAAAATTTCATGTATTTATGTTTTGTAGGGAATGAGAAATAAAACTAAATGTGACATGATGCTAAATTGCACCTTCAGTAAAATAGTAAGACTCCCGAGACCCCTTAAATGAAAACAAAATTACCGAAAAAGATCGTGTCTCCTTTGGCGAAAGAAAAAATAACAGTTGCAAAACCAAAATACTTGAAATCTGTATCTATAATAATAAATTTTTGTATGATCCAGTATTTATAAAAATAAACATGACTCTAAATTTTATTGAGGTTTTCTGAAACTCCCTTACATTACTTTGAGAAATAGTAAGTAATACGATGCAGGGTAAAAAGTCCCAAAATACGTTGATTACTTTAAAATGGAAATCAAAACATGCGATGGTTTTCTTAAAGCCTAAATAATTAAAACCTTCATAATTTTCTTAATGCCTAAAGAGCGATAAATACTTTCCGCGGGAAATGGTACTGGGGTGTTGATTATCCCCGACCCCTCATTTTGAGAATCGACTTCCCGGAGGCAGCAACCTTAAAACCGGTCCCAGGTCTCTTCTCTCCAGAGGTGGACTGTACTCAAAAATCCTGGCACACTATAAGCTGTATGTTATGTTGCTACAATTAAAAACACGTGCGGGGCTGCTTGGGCGGGAAAAAAATACCGAACGGGAAATGACCATTTCCTGTCAGGACTTTGGCGAGCAGATGTGAAATACTTTTCAGTTCAGGAGCTTTAGGAAGTATAATGAGAACTACAATCCATAGGCCGAACCCTGCAGTGTAAAATATTTTTTCCCATGAATTTGGGATGTTTAATGATTCTTTTAGAACAGACTCAAGTGATAGAATAACAACTTAAGATATAATCACGATTTTCTAACCGTACGAGCTGATAAACTAATTATTATCAGAGTTGTAAAATGCAGATTAAAAAAAACCCGAGAAATCATTTTAGACTTTATTAACCACAAACGTCGAATTACTTTGGTGTACGACGCTATTAGTTGCTAGATTTTTAGTCTGAAAATAAAAATAAAAACAACGTGTCACACAAAAAAAGAAAAAAAACGTATTGAGAAACAATATTTTTTTGTAAAACATTCATTTCTTTACCATAATCAGTTTCAGTATCGCAAAGGCTGTAGTGTAAAAATACTGAGTATATGTGTGAAAGTAAGAAAATATAACTTTGGTAGCAGTGCAATGGAGATTTATTCAATACTAATAAATTTTATATGATTTTTAATAAGTAGTGTTCCATAATAAGTGTGACTTCATTTATTTTTAACTATTATTATCAATAGTATTTGTTGCAACGAGGGCAAATCGTAAGCTATTAAGCAAACCATTCGAAAATTAAGGAGCAAAATATGAAAACGCAAACCTGCAAATCCAAGTCTTTTATCTTTGGACTTGTAAGTGTGCACACAGATCGAGACATACCAAATTAATAATATACACTCAAGAACATTAGTATCTTTTCTTTAAAAAAATGTTACTCTTGATACAAAATTTCTTTGGAACATATAATTGCTTTGTGCTTTTATGACATTATTAATTTTTTTAATTTTTATTTATTTATTTTTTTTAAGCTGGGATTTAAATATTTCTCTATTATTAAATGAAAATATTTCTACTCAAAGGTAAAATTTTCTATCTTGAGAACTAAAAATTATAAACAAAAAATTGATTTGGAATACGTGTCACACAAAAAAAGAAAAAAAACGTATTGAGAAACAATATTTTTTTGTAAAACATTCATTTTTTACCATAATCAGTTTCAGTATCGCAAAGGCTGTAGTGTAAAAATACTGAGTATGTGTGTGAAAGTAAGTAAATATAACTTTGGTAGCTGTGCAATGGAGATTTATTCTATACTTATAAATTTTATATGATTTTTAATAAGTAGTGTTCCATAATAAGTGTGACTTCATTTATTTTTAACTATTATTATCAATAGTATTTGTTGCAACGAGGGCAAATCGTAAGCTATTAAGCAAACCATTCGAAAATTAAGGAGCAAAATATGAAAACGCAAACCTGCAAATCCAAGTCTTTTATCTTTGGACTTGTAAGTGTGCACACAGATCGAGACATACCAAATTAATAACATACACTCAAGAACATTAGTATCTTTTCTTTAAAAAAATGTTACTCTTGATACAAAATTTCTTTGGAACATATAATTGCTTTGTGCTTTTATGACATTATTAATTTTTTTTATTTTCATTTATTTATTTTTTTTAAGCTGGGATTTAAATATTTCTCTATTATTAAATGAAAATATTTCTACTCAAAGGTAAAATTTTCTATCTTGAGAACTAAAAATTATAAACAAAAAATTTATTTGGAATACGATACAAGAATTTTTGTTATTCTCGTTAAAAAATTAAGACATTGTATACCAAAAATTAATTTCTTTTCCAATAAAATATAGTGGATAAAATTTTAAGTAATGCTAAAATTTTCATTCCAAATGAACTCCATTTCAACCTTTCAAGTTGCATAATATTTACGTTTTAATACCTGAATATGGTTCTACAATTCAATAAACTCTCTGTAAAAGACTTACGACATGTGCGTTATT
>OU015498.1:87876641-87951641 GCA_907164885.2 Dolomedes plantarius
TTCCTGGTTGACTTAGCATTGTTTATAAACAGAAAAAAAAATGTCCGGTAGTCTCTTCTGACGAAACTACCGAGGGTTATTAACGTAGGGTTACTTATGATTGCTTACCTCTTTTGTATGTATATATGTATGTGTTATGTATATATGTATTTATATATACGTACGTATGTGTGTGTATAAATGTCAAAATTTTGAAGCATTTTGGTACTTTTCTGTTTAACTATTTACTGCTTGCCCAAGCGATACAGACTGGGATTGGCATGCTGCCAAAATTATAACTCGCGACGGAGGACATCTGAAATTTTGCTTTCCGGCGGACCGTTATGGAGGAACATAATCCTACGTTAAAAAACTTAAACAATAGCGTATTTATTGAACAAACTGATAGGTAAGAAAATGTATGAGATTTGGGACACCAGTTCACAATCACACTGTTCGGCTAATTTTTGTGTGTTTTAACTCAATTTCTTTAGAAGTTATAAATATTACAAATATATTTTCACGGGAAAATCGTTTATGGTATTTTTTTTCATCCTTCCAAAATCACCTCCGCTGTTTCAAACTTTCGTAAGAGTCGCTTAACCCTGTGAAGAGCGACACAGTATCACTCTTCGGAAACTTCAAAACTCGAGAGGGAGGAAGTGATTGGATAATTAACGGTCATAGCTGGTGAGTACTTTAAGTGCTAAATGAATATTTAACACTTTCAGGTGGGCGACGGATTATTCCGTGCTTACTTTTGTAACACTTATCTGAGGACAACTGAAAATCAGTCTTCGCTTCGCCCATGCATTTTGGGGGGAATCAGGATCATTTTATGCGCTTATAAGAAGCTTACCTAAAAAGTTATTTTCTTCATTTAAATTATTTTGAATTTTTTTTAAGCTGAATTAAAGATATATTTTATACGACGATGCGAATAATTTGAAGTTGCTGATAATGGTGAGTATAAATAAATTTTAGAAAAAATCATTAAATTCCGACAACTTCAAATGTTAAAAAACTTTTAGTGGTGTCTAATGTACGGCGAAAAATCGCCAAAAATAGCCCACGGCACATAGGTTAAAATATGCCAAATAACCCCACTTATACAGTGTCAAATGCGATTATGTATTCTTGAAATTGGCCAACTATTGGAGAAGAAATTAAATATTTTTAGCTCTCGAAATGCGAAATTTTTACTAAAAGTTTATGTCTGTCTCGGCTTATTAATATTTTCATTCTTTGGGTATTATGTAATAAAGTTTTCATTCTTAAAGAAACAATGAATTCTCCAAGAATGGAAACATTCCACTTGGTGACTTTCTTCCCTATAGTTAGAGAAATCTTGATTATTTCGCCATGGTGTCTTGGTGGCTGTCGACTGCAAGCAGGAAGACGTCGATTATTCCCATTTCTTCCATCAAACCATTACTTGGGAGAGCGATTTAGTGCAATTTAGTCTTGCCTACTGGACAGCTGTAAAATCTACGCATTCTTCACTAGCCTCTTGTGAAAGATCACACAAAATTTTTTTTTTAAGGATAACATTAAAAAAATTTAGGGTGTAATTAAAAAAAACAAAAATATAAAGGCCTAGCTAAAAATAAATGTTTTTTGAAAAAAAAAATAGTCATTTTTCTTCGTAATTACCAAAGTATTGTTTTTTCAATCTTTTATCCCTCTTTTGTCAGTGTAAGATTGGGAAAAATATTAGGAATATTCCATACTTCAGATATCAGATTCACGGGGTTAAGTTTATAATAGGAGAGTCATACATATCAGCCATTATTATCACTTTGAAATATTATGCAGCATATCAGAGCAATATGCGTGTCAGCGTGGAGACGAACATAGAAATCCAGTAGTAAGTAACACTGGATATCCTAAAGAAGAGGAACGAATAATGTTAAAACAGTCTATGCACACCGTTTAAATTTAAATGAGCAGGTGGATTTCGATAGAAGAGACGTCTCGCGAAATACTTAAACAACTCAAGATTTTCAACTTCTGTTGCGTCATCATGACGTCAGATTGCTAGAAACATTTCACTCGGTTCACAATTAGACTCCATTATATCTATCCAGACTATTACACGTATGCAAAACATGTACCATAGAACTAATGTGTAGCTTGGAATAATAAATATTTAGTCTGGAATATACAACGTACACTCTGAGATATATGACGCTTAGTCAAATATATATCATGTACAATCACACATAATATCACGGATAACCCCATATCCCGCACTTTCAAATATAGCCTGAAATATGTTATAGTTATAAATACGTCATTTATAGTCCTTAAGTATATTATATATGGTCTAAAATATATTATGATTATAGTTATGAATATATTTTCCACTCGACATACGTACAGAAACTTGACACTGCATGTTTCTCACAGAATGCATGCACTTTATGAAAACATTTTAAAGAAAGAAGCATAGGGAATCAAATATCAAATAATTATGCATAAATAAGTAATAAATGTGCAGTCGACCTTAGGTCTTCGTGGATTGGATTATTAGAGTTTTTCATTAACAATTAAGTCTATTTTTGAAGAGTGACAGCCTGGATGGCTATGATAAAAATTATTTTTTCGTTTATAAAATACGCACTATATAACTGTTTTATGAACACTATATAACTGTATTTTATGACCCTTAATAACTTTACTATCATTCAAATGCTGGACATCACATACTATACGAGTACGGTATTGCCTCGCTCTTAGGGCCTGTTCACATAGGAGTCCGGTAGCGGAAGCGTTAAAGTATTGAAATATATTTAACCAATGACAAACTTCCAAACGATTAGCAACGAAATTTTTAACGCCTATGATTGGTTTATTTCCATCTCAGTGTCATCTTTCCTTTTACGCTTCCGCTACCGCTACCGGACTCCTATGTGAACAGGTCCTTACTGTGTCTGCGTTAGCCTATATTGTTTTGATAATGCAAATCTGTAAAGCATACCGGGAACGGCTTTTGCGTGCATTGTATACAGCCAACTGCATTAAGAGTTATAGTTTTTGAATGGGGGGGGGGCTAGACATATTAATGGTCCCCCTCCTTTTTTCGGGAAGTAGTGGCTGTGCCTCTACCCCTCGCGAATTTAAAAGGCAGACTCTAAATGGACTGAACATAGAAAACGCATCTAAAAAGCAGTGTCATATCGAAACACGTAAGTACCAATTGCTGGTAAACGAACTGTCGGCGTTCTAGTATTTACATAAAATCATTGCGCTGGGCAGACCATGACAAAGTTATGCGAACAGTATGATACCCAAGAAAGAGATTTTTGAAATCACCATCTTATGAGTGTTGTAGAGTAATTTTTTTTTCTGTAGCAGTATATTTATAACTTGGGAAAATCGTGAGTTGTCGATGATTTTTATTCGACATAGATGCAACAAAATTTGTCCTTTATTCAGTAAATGACAAAAGGCCTAGAAGAGAATCATAAGTTGGAATTAATTTTAAAACGAAAGGGAGAGGTAGGAAATCTGACTCAAGAAATGTAGAACTAAACTATAGTCATTTACGACTATTTAAATTAATGCGTATGCAATATAACTGTATTCAGGACATAAATTTCGTATTTTAAAGAAAAATCCGAAATAAATGCTTGATATAAACACTAGCTCAAGTAACACCCACAAAAGAAAAAACGCCTCTTCCTTACAAAATACATAAAGAAAATTATATTTCTCCTCCAAAACAAATTTAGAGCGCATTTTTTCTCTATATATTATCCACGCTAGACGTTTTCAGGGTTGTGAGGAAGGGTATAAATCCTTCAAACACAAGGCTTGAAATAACAGCACCAATGAAAGTTTAAAAAAAAATAGAAAAGAGGATAATGTGACTCAAGGGCTTTTCCTCCACCATCACTGAGTTTCACTTATACCAATTCGCGAAAATGTTATGAATGAATTCATTGATCATTTGACAGCAGGAAGTTTCGTGAAACGTCGAACGTTGATGTATAAAATGGGAAACATCTTGACAGCCAGGCCTTCCTCTAACGGTGAAATTTTGACTCGCACTATTCTTAGACGGGGGCCTCGGAATAAAGAAACTAACCGTTAAGAATCAATGTTGTCCTTTCGAAAGCACGAAAAGGAAAAGAACCACACGCCACACATTCTTAGAAATTTTTTCCTTTAAGTCTCTTTATTTCAACGCATGCTGCTCTCAATTTTTTTAAATGCGTGTCATTTATTAAAGATGACAGTTTCACTGTTGGCTACCTTAAAAAAATTGGAAAAAAAAATTGCTATAATCTGTATATAACTTCTAGTTTTCTACAGGTTCATACACATCTAGGTTTTCTTTAAGCAAACTTTCGTGTTAAGAGTTCTGCAAATGTAATAAGACGTATAATGAGAAAACGTGTTGTTTGTCAGTGCGGGGCACTTGCCAGTGAAGACATTCGCACTTTAACCTCGAGAATCGTTGGTTGCTTTCAATGGAGGCACCGTATAGGTGAACCAACACTACCCTGCAACGTCGCAGATCGCAGCTTCATAGAAAGGGGACCACTCCGTAGAAAGGGGTAGCTCGCTACCCCTTGGACACACCAGCGTCCTAATCCCTAGACCCCACGGGCAGTTTCCAGCGTGAGGATGAAAAATTGGAACTGACTCTCGGCGAGAGAAGTTCTACAAGCGCCAAGCTTTTCGGTGTTTCGGTTTCGGAGAGCGATTCCAGTGTGGGCAGAGCAAGCTGCCTTGGTGATAGTTGGAGAAAATCCAACTTACTCTCTTGTTAGTTTCATGTTAGGGGTCCGGGGTTGCCTTAATTGGTCGGCAGATCTGTACTGTCAGTTCGGCGCCCAGATCCATGATAACTGAAGGAACAGGCGGACCCTCGACTCCGTATACAGGATTTACTGCAGTGACTAGTCTTCAGTTCATTCACAGTTGATGCCTATCTGGTGGGAAACTTTTTGTTTTGTGAATTACTCTCTAGTTAAGATTGGAAAGGGGTCTTAGAAGTACATGTAAAAATTGTATATACTTTGTATAATAAGTCTGTGTATAAAGGCTGTAAATATTAAATGTTTCCTCATGTGTTCACTGACGAGAACGTAACATTCTCCAAGTGCTCCCTCAATTTTGAGGGAGCACTTGGAGAGTATCCCCAGGGGTGACATCTGGAGGGTTTGCACCTTCTCCCACCCTCTATGGCTTCATAGGACTTTCCGGTCTACAGATTTAACGTGCCCATATCCGACCTAAGGCACGAAGGTATTTAATAGCGTTCGTCGGGTTTCGAACCGAGCACCCCCCCAGTCCCAAGCCCAACGTGCTATCTCTAGGCTACATAGGACCCTTAATGAGAAAATACACCTCGACTTACGACAGATATTCCTCGACTTACAACAAAGAGGGACCGATACATTGGTCATATGTTGATTTGGTCGTAAGTCTAGTTTTTTTTTTTAATATATGTACATACGTATATTTTTTTTTAACTTTCATACATATATGCGTAATTTAAAATACATGGTACTTTATTTAGAAGGCATAAATTATTCTTCGTCATCACTACTTATGTTAGTACAATCCAATGGTTCAGAATTTGCGACAGAAGATACGTTGTAAGTTTATTTAACAAAGTTATCCATGGTAGCTTTTAATAGTCATGTAATACATATAGGTATGTACTGTATATTCAAGGAACAATATTTTTAAGAAAAAGATAAATTAGTAAAAAATAAATAACATTTCGGCCGAAAGTGCGAGCGGTCGTAAGCCGAGGAATACCTGTACTGTCCTTTAGCATTTTTGTTAACAACAGGTATTTTTTGTCCTCCCTAGAAGCGTTCTGTAAACAGTATGCAGTGGAAAGGGATGATTCTCACCCTCTCAAAGCTATATTAGCGAACAATTATTGTATTTTCTGCCTCAACAATATATATTTCACATCAGACTCTGTTGTTGTTGTTTATTAAGTCCCTAGACAGCCATTACGAAACCCTAGTTTGGTGTCCATGTAAAGATATGAGAGGAAATAGAAGCATACACACAATATATATTTTTTGACAAACGATGCACACCAGTGATGGACGGTAGATTGCTTCAACTTTTCGAACTTTACGCTCTATAACTCACAGTATGACGGACAGAGCTATTCATTCTAAAACCATTACGAAACAGCTTTTTACTCTAAATGTTTTATGATATCCCAGTAGTTAGAACGATTAGATAGATCTTCGAATAATGTAATTTTGTAAATAAATAAATATTTTGAAGTTTCGAAAAATTTAGTATTCTCAAGGTTCCTCTGAAGAACGAATTAGGGCAAGGTCGCCCCATCCCCTAAACACTATTTTAGAAATAAATAGCTTTCATATTAAAACAAAAAAAATCTGATCAACATTGTCTATTTGTGTGGTTCTAAATTGTGGCATGCATGGTATGAGACAGAGGATTTAAATAAGAAGCATGTTTTTCTCCTGGTCCCATTTATTTTATTTACATGGCATCGTGTTATGATTTCATTCTACAAACTTGTCTTTACATGAAGATCATTACGCATATATACAAGTGGTTATGAAAATAATGGAAACACCTTTCAGTATTAATGGTGTTTATGAGTATGCTTTATATTCATTAAAAAAGAATTCTAGCCCCCAAGTATTTTTTAAAGCAAATAGTGTACATGTTACTCAGCTGTCGGGTAACAGTAATCTAGCTGTGGGCATCATGCTTTTTTGTGGATTGTGTAAGATGTCGGAACTCACATTCTCTGAGAGGGCAAATTGTTGGCACCCCTCAACTTGGAGTATGTGTTACCACAACCTCCAGGGTAATGGGTGTTCGCCGAGCTATGGTATCAAAAGTCATGACAGCATACAGAGTGCAAAGGAAAACATCCTCTGTGAAACAGAATAGTGGATGAAGGGGAAAGCTGAGTTAAAGAGACCGACGTGTATTGGATTGTGAAAAGACAAAAAAGAAGACAATCGCAGCCAAAAATACCACAGAGCTTAATCTACATCTGAAGGCTCCAGTATAAATCATTTCAGTTAGAAAGGAACACCAAAAACAAAACATTTATGGCAGAGTAGCAATTCCCAAGCAACTTGTAACAGACGCGAATGCAAAACGTCGTCGACAATGTTGCCATGAGCATAAATCCCGACTCCAGTGATATGTGGAAGATTGTCATTTGATTAGACAAATCATCTTTCATACTGTCCCTCGCGTACGTCTTGCGTACGTCTGGAGAACACATACACAAGCGTAAGATTCTGACTGCCTCACGTCAACTGCCAATCATGGAAACAGATCTGCCATGGTTTGGGAAGCCAGCTGATAGTTTTCTTCAGGCCCTATTGTAACCCTAAAAGGGCGATTGGCTAGGAAGGGCTATGTAGAAATTTTAGCTAACCAGGACCATCTTATGGTGTAAGCATTGTTTCCTGCAAAAGATGGCGTTCTCCAGGATGCTATACATGCAGCTAAATCCATCAAGTAGTGGTTGGTTTAAAGAACATGAAAACGAAGTCAAACATCTTATCTGCGGGTTTCTGCCCACAATCCCCCGACTATATAACATCCAACCGCTGGCTGGGGTCTGTCGGACTGAGTCGGGAATCTAAATTCCAAACCAGCATCTCTACGAGAACTTTCACAATCTTTCTATGAATAATGGTACAATATTCTCTAAACTACTATTCATGACATGTATAATTCAACTCCTAGGTGAATTCAGGTGGTATTACATGCCAAAGGTGATCCTGTGCCATATTAATGAAGGTTTTCATGTTTCTCACTGTTTGCATTATTTTGATAACCACCTGTAGATGCTCGAATTATTTTAAATTTTGTTTAAAAAAATTTTAAATTAAAGCATGTTTAAATTTTTATGCACTTGCTGAATCAACAGCTCTATTCGCATAAGTTTTTCCCATTTATGTGTAGGAAAATTTTGAGAAAAATTTATCTCTTATAGATTTTATGTATAAAATTTTAAGTCACTTTAAAGGGGAAAAATTTTTTTAGAGTAATTTTTGCTTTAGGGAAAATGTTTTTTAGAATTTTTATCCTAAATCAAAAGTACCACGTACAGGTTAAAGAAAAAAGGAGAGCTGTACTAAATTTCATAGAGATACTTAGCGGAGTATTTTAGATATATCCTTTTAAAAAGGGAAAATCCCGAAAAATTCCATTCGGAGACAAATGGGCTAAAAGTACGAATGCACAGAAGGATATGCATTGACGTTACAGTATAACATGTAAATCTGTCAACGTAATCAACGGCAAAACATACGGTTTATGTTATTTGATTCTAAAAGATCCATAATATGCTTCAAGTCAAGAAAATAAAATTGAGCTTTAGACAATTTAGTGTCCTGGCCCTTTTAAAATGTGCTTCATTCTCTTAAAGCATACCGATTACAGTGGAATTCTTGTTTTAGAACTTCTATCCGTAAATCAATGATTTTTATTTTGTTGCTCTAATCAGAAATATATATTGTCTCAGGTATGTGAAACCAATGTCCAATTAAAAAATAAGAATTATGGTGACCTATCTCGTTTGCTTTTTTATGGATGTTTTTTTTTCCAAAAACACCCAACTAACGCCAGGCGATTGATTCCAAGCCATTGCTCTCATCTTTTGATTTAGGATTGTTCAGGCATTAAACTTTATGAGGCATTTCAACTTCTCAAGGTTTATTAAATCTTTACGATCAGGTCACGAACGTTTAACTTTTCCAAAACGAAAGGGAATTCTGATGTAGCGTCACGTTGGTGAAAATTGTGTGAAAGTTATGACAGTAGAGGAATTTCTCTTCATTGTATATTGTGGGACTATTTAAGAGTCTCTTTAAAACCGCCTGGATGGTAGACGATATTTATAACTCCGGCTTCATTTTGATTTGATTTAAAGATATTAATCAGAAGTCTTGTTAAAAGCAATTATAAACGAATTTCGAGTAATGTTATATATCTGAATAAAAAGAACCTTAAAAATCTTATAACGTATTTGAGTAGTCATTTCTGGTTTATTTGCTTTTACGCGTAAAATTCCAGGTGAGATATTCTTTTGCACAATAATTGCTAGAATTTTAATTTAAATAATTCCCTATTTATGCTTTAAAATCATTACTCATAGTATACAGAGATGGATAGATTTTCAAGAATTTACCATGAAATTATTACAATGCCTTCACAAGCAGGTATTTTTTTCTTAATTTTCTTAATCAGCTCCATGCGTAAAATACTATTGACTGTAAACGCTAACTCATTTCACAAAAAAAAGTTTCATAAAGTTTGAGCCAAGAACAAATTTTAAATTAACTAGTTAATTATGAATATAGGTACATTGCACAGACGAATTTCTGTAAAAGCAAATCCTTTTGCATATAAATCACAAAATAGGCAAAACTTCCACAAAGTAACCATTAATTAAGCTCAAAAATTAATCCTTAATTAAGCTCAAAATTTCAAAACCAAATTAATTTCCATTTCTAAGTTGTTTAGATTGTTTTTAAGTTAAAGTAATTCAAGCGAATAAAATTAATAAAAGGTAAACGCAAAACTTTTTTTTTTTTCCACGTCAGATTCATTCAGCGTATGACTGAAAGAGGAGAAAGAAAAAAGTAATGATTTATCAGTAACGAGCAAAATGGTGAAAACAAAACTTAGTGATCAAGATAATTTTTATCTTCACCCACTTTACATTGCATTTTGTAAAAAAAAAAAAAGTCTTATAATCTCAGCAATCCGCGTACAAAGGAATGCCGATAGAAGTGGGTTAATAGTTATAACCTTTTCTTTGCACATTATCGATGTCTTGCATTTCACTGTGAATACGATACCGATAAATGGTTAATTATTTGATCTCACAGAGAACTCCCGAGGAGGGAACCGGGTCAAGAATGAAGCCACGGACAGAAAAAAAGGCTATTTTTGTTTATCCCAGTCAGAAAAAGGATTCGACTTTTTTTTAACATGGATAGTAGAGTAATAGCTCGTTCTTGGAACCTATTGTTCAGTTACAAGAGTAATTAAGTAAAGAGTAATTTATAGTAAACACGGAGATATAAAGAGCTGAATAAAAGCCTTTTTACTTCCCTAAAGGGTGGGGAGAAAGATCCTGATACCACATTAACATTCGAAATCTTTGTTCTTTTCCCTTGGAGATAATTATCTTAGGGGACTCCTGGATAGAAAATTATTTTCATTAAAAGTTCTTAGCTTTTAACATACTTAAGCAGTTATAGAATAAAGTAATAAAAACCTACAATAATTACATTCCTAGATACAGAATTTTTAATTCTATCTTGTCTGTGCGTTCCGTACTAATCGCCTGTACTTTAAGATGGAATTTTTCGTTATTTGCATCTGAGAGGAAATACATAAAATTACTTGAAATATATCACTACGAAATTATGTAGTACGTTCATTCGATCTATTTTAAATAAACAGACCTTAAGAAATTAAGGAAAGTAATGGAAAAGCAAACAGGTACACACAACTTCCTAAACTCCGCAATAAATATAAATATCAGCTTAAATTGTGGATTTTAATAAGCGTGTTTCTGTTTGTTCTTACGAATTTTTGATTTAGAATGAAAACTAAAAATATTTCCCCGAAGCCCTTAAATTTTTTTCCTTAAGAGTGATTAAGATTATTAAAAGTAAAATTTACATTTTAAGATAATACTTGTGCTTTATTTTTAATAGACTGTATGCTAATTTAATACACATTTATTATTTAATTCAATGTTGAGACTTTATGTTAATCGAACTTGCGGACGAACTGATAGATAGATCACAGAATTCTGGACATGAGTAGTTACTGCTTAGTAAATTTTGCGAGCGTAACTCAATAATTTCAGTTTACAAACAGATCTAACTGGAAAATTTCAAATTTTCAAAGACAAACATTTTTTTAAACGGAAAATTAGATCACGATTGCCCAATTTACTCAGGGAATCAGCAATATTGGTAAAGTCTATTAATACAGAGTCGTTCATCAAAGCAGCGTTATATTTTGATTTGTGACGACAGTGGACAACTGTGCAAATTTCTGCAATTTCCACACGGTTAACAGTTAACTGCAGTGGCGCACCCAGGGGGGGCCCAGGGGGCCCTGGCCCCCCCCAAAAGAAGTAGAAATATTGATTTTGCATTATAAATATTTTTATTCGTTCATCTTGGCCCCCCCATGCATTATAAATATTTTTATCCATTCATCTCGGCTCCCCCCAAGAAAAAATCCTGGGTGCGCCACTGGTTAACTGATCATGGCAATTTTGACATTGCTGCAATTTTCTGAATTCTTCACCAGCAATCCTGCAAATTATTAGACAACTGTCACGTTTCACTCAGCTATTCGACCAACATTTATTTGAATTTAGTTATAAGATTTACTGATCTTCCGCCATTATGCAAATAGGTATTCAGGACTAGAAAATACCGTATTATATTTTACAATAAATATTCACAACTTCACTTCAGTTTTTTTAATGAAATTAAAAGTGATTAACCTTGGAAGTATAACAAGTACAGTTCTGGTACATCTCAATATTTAAGTTGCTAAGCCGACTTTTTGGGCAGTCTGTGAGAGTAAACTGCTGCATCAGTTATTTACTTCATTTATTATTTACTTCATTTTGGTCGAAATCTAAAGACTAATCTGTAGATTTGTCAAATTTGGTTTTTGTAACCGCAATTTCTATTAATTAGTGATAATTTACGATTGAAAATTTATTTCTACGCATGCTCAGTGGCATGTTTTAATGTTAAAAACGTTTATTCAGAGGAGTCTCTCCAGATTTTTCTGTGTCATTTTTATTTTTATGATAATTATGTTTGTGAAAAATAAGATTAAACCTCATTGAAATTTATTTATTAAGCGTTGTTTAATTAGCGATAATTTACAATTAAAAAAAATTGCTTTCTGCGCATGCTCAGTGGCATATTTAAATCTAGCTTTAGATACTCACTATAAGCAGGAGGCCGCTTCAACACATTAATTTGTTTCTGCGCATTATTATGATTTACAATATTTGAAATTCTGTGTTAATATGTGTATTAGTATATATATTTACTATATAGCCGTCATGTTTTGACGGGGACCAACCAGTCAGTTTTTATCGTTCTTGTCTCTTTAAGCGATTTTTTATGAATTCTGCTTGAAATAACACTTTTCTCTCACATTTAAATCACTAACAATAATAAGAACGAATTTCGGTCGCAGCAGATTTCGGACCTGTACCGCATTTTCAGCAAACCGCAGCGGTAGTCTAACCACTGAACTCTGTGAGTGACCTTATAACATTTCAATTAAAATTATCTACATTAAAATAAAAATGTTATTTTTACTCTTACTCGCTATTTTCCCCTAATAATTTCCTCTAGAATACATTGAAAGAAATTACATAATAACTACGTGAACTGGCAGAGATTAGCGACTAAGAAAAAAAGACAGAATCTAGGGGAAAAGTTGCATTGCATAATGGCACATTGAAAGTGCATAGTAATTATATACAAGGGAATTTAAAGCTGCTGTGCACTAACCCTATTGGATTAGCTCACCTCAGTGTTAACCTATGGAGAAAATGTGTATTACTATTTACAGCTACATAAATGCTGATAATCCGATAAAAATGGTATTTTCAGATAGCCTGAACTTTTCTGCACCTTGCAACAGAATTCATTTTAGAAATTTCATCCACCAAAGAAATTTATAAGCGTTTAAACACTATACCAGATTTTTCAGCCGAATAATTTTAATTTAAAAATATTATTTGTATTTAAAAAAAATTAAAAATGTTTCGAGGTGTATAATTTCTTTCTCTACTATGGAGTATAATTTTTCTTTTTAAAATCTTTTTCAATCCAAGACGGCAATCCTTGGACACATTTTCTCCATAGGTGAATAATAACAATGAGGATAACATTGAGGATACATAGGTGATATAACATTGAGGTGATTGAATCCAATAGGGTTAAAAAAAATCATTCGAAACAATAGAAGTTATTTATGTATATTTAGAATTCCTTCAGCATAAACGTATATAATTTTTAGCTGATCAACTGGGCATTATGTATTGATAGTTTACGTTTATTAAACTGACGGCATTAGGAACATCTACAATTCCCGCCACAGCTCGCAGTACGGAAAATTTGACCGACGCTCAGAAACACTAACGATCCGGAAATAGAATAAGTTCACGCGCGGAATATATTTAGGACTATCACATCGTGCCTTTTGGGGAGAAAAACAAAAGAAACAGTCGCAATATGCTAACGTCGGATTGAAAACACCGGTGCTACTTTGTCACGTAGATTGGGGGTTTATTGTCTTCTTTATCTGCGAGAAGTAAAAAAAAAAAAAACATAAAAGAAAACGGGTGCGGATTATACTATTCCACCTGAGGGACAGTGACATCCCGATAGTGTGGACGCAACGGAATTTTAACGGTCGCTAGGACGTTGCGCAGAATAAGAAATGTGGAATAAAAAACGTTTGTTTACCGTGACGAATGAATAACTCGATATTATAGCACGAGATTGGCACTGGTAAGTGTCGATTCCATTACCTCCTAAACATCTGGTTCAGTTTTTATAGCGTTTATGTGAAAGAGTATATATATCTGTGCTCAGATGGTAAAATGTTATGAGAAATTTTCGTGACAGCAATTCTAAGATTCAAGATGTAAAACAAATTACCGATTTTTCATGACATGATCAAACGTGGTACCAATGTTTCAGATAGATAGCTGGCTATTACTTACTGTAACTACTGTAAGTAGAAAATATCGGCGAAAGAGAATCCGGAATGTGAAAAACACAATTTTTTTTAAGAAAAGTTTCTTATAACATTTTGCCATCTGAGCACAAATATATGCATTTTTGAAAGATATCTGTGCCCATTATGACAGCTGTTCGAAGTGAAAAACAACATATACAACGTAACACCTTAACTGCTACTAATTTTGCAACTCCACTTTAATTATGAAAATGTTTAATTACATAACAATGTGGACATTATATATATATATATATATATATATATATATATATATATATATATATATATATATATATATATATATATATTTATATATATATATATATACTAGCATTATATCCCGGCGTTGCCCAGGTAGATATATAGATAAATTTTTCATGCATTCCATCAAAAAAATACTGGGCTGCACCCCCCGCTCTTCATGTTCATCTGGCCAGACAGAATGCGCTTAGTGCGTTTCTACTGAAATGATATACCCAGTATTTTTTTGATGGAAAGCATGAAAAATTTTATATCTATATATCTACCCGGGCAATCATTCTTTAAAAATAATTTTATTAATTTTCGTATGCTTTAATATAACTAATGGACTAATAGTTCGGAATGAAAGTTATGTGTCGTTATGTTTCTCTGATTAAAGAGCTTTTCCTCCCACTGCTTAAAAAACCCCAAAACTCTAAAAGATTTATCTTATATGATTTAGTTCTATTAGTTTGAACGTCATTGTCTAAAATTGTCTAAAGCAGTGGTTCTCAACCTTTTTAGACTCACGACTCCACTAAACGTAAGAAAAATAAAATAAACACTTCGCCCCCTCCCGTCACCCCCAAACCAACTCTCAAACTACCCCCAGATCACCCCTCAGAACAAACCTCTTCTCCCCCGAGTATCGAATTTGACTGGTTGTGGTGAAGGGGCTGTATCCACATTTAAGAGGTGCGCTTAGGGGCACAAAAATCATTAAGAAATTAATTTAAAAAGAAAACTAATTAAGCCCCAAATTTCGTTTTTCCTGATTTAAGTTTCTCGGGTCTAAAACATTAACTGTGACGAATTTGGTCCCGGTGGGTGAAACAGTCTATGATTCTATAGCGGACAAACAAACAGACAAGCTCTTTTATATATAAAGATATGAGAACACTTTAACATTTATTTTTAAGAATAAACAACAATAGTTTATCTTTTCACTGTCAAATAAATCAGTTTTTTGTTCCTCCTGTAAAAAGTGGGAAATGTGAATTACGTGGTTTGTTAATTAGGACAACGACATTGTTGGGGAGCGTACTCGCGTGTTTTTGATTTGAAGTTAACGGTGATTTAACAATGGCTCTGCGCTGGTTTGGCAACGGGAGACCACGAGTATTGTTAGAACATGTGTTGTGTTGGCGTGGAATATATAGAGGAGCATAAATTCCAAATTTTGGTATTTAAGAATTAACAGATAATTAACTACATTCTTCAGCATGATCAAAATGCACAAAAATCGGAAGAAAAAACTTAAAATAAAATAGGAACCGATTTCTCTGAAAATATTTTACAGAAAAAAATTAAAAGGAAATCCTTAAGATAAAATTTTAAAAATAATTAAAATTGTGAATTATTTAACTATTAATAAAACCCTTCATTTATTTACACATAATTAGGAGGCTATATTAATAAAATTCCTAACTAATGTAGCTGGTGTGTTGGAATTATTTAAAAAGCCAAATTTAGAAAGTCATTAAGCTGTATTTTCAGCGCTTTCAAACAGGAAGCTATTCCTCCATTAACCGCATGATATGCTTAATTATAAAAAAAAATATGTTAAACAGTCTGAAACCATATAAGCAAACTGCTGGTATAGTTATGTTCAAGAATTTTTAGTATTCAAATTAATTACCTTGAACTGTCAAGTACTTCGTTGCCTTCGTCAAAATCCTTTATACGTGATGCAAGGAGATAAAATTTTTGAAGCTTGCATCTTTAAGGCTGCTGTGTACTAACCCTATTGGATTCGCTTACCTCAATGTTTACCTGTGGAGAAAATCTGTCTAAATACAGCTACATATATTCAACTGGTATTTTCAGATAGCCTGAAAACTTTTCTGTACCTTGCAACAGGATTCATTTTAGAAATTCCGTTCCACAAAGGAATTGATGAGCGTTTAAAACACACTATACCAGATTTCTCCCCCCCCCCCCGAATAATTTAAGTTTTAAATTATAATTTGCATTTTAAAAAATGCCCCAAGGTGTAAAATTTCTCTCTTTATTACGGAGTACAATTTTTAAAAAAATCTTTAAATCCAAGTCGGCAATCCTTGGACACATTTTCTCCTTAGCTTAGATTAGGTAAGCGAATCCAATAGAGTTAGTACACAGCCTTACGGTAAACGTTGGCCCCGGTCTTTTATCAGTCTAATTTCGTTTTGTTTCAGCCTGATCGGAAAGAATATTATTTGGCAGTGATTTGAGAATTGTGATTTAAAGTTCTTTTCAGCAGAAATTTTTCTCATTCGTTACTTCTGCGCCAAGGGCCGTGGCAGCCTTGTGGTACAGCGCGCTGGTTTTCGGTGCTGAGGGTGCTCAGATCGAATCCTGGCGAAGCGCCACTAAAATGCCTCCGTTTGTGTCGTCCCTTCATAGGGGGCAATTCTGGTCCGCCTATATGGCGCCCCCATAATAAAGTGGCCAGCAAAACTGCGGTGAATTATAGGTGAATGTCTTCGCGACAAGTGCCTCCGTATTGGGGGGAAAAAAAACTTCTGCGCCAAAACATGGATAACAAAATGCTATTCTTGATGTACCTCAGAAATTTGTGGATATATCTATGCACGTTTAGAATCGAAATAGACAGCATGATTATAGATTGCCGATTGATATTAAATAATAGCAAACAGCAATTTAAAGGAATTTTTCCTTCGCATTCGTGCTTTCAGTACGACAGCTTCTCGGACAATCCTGCTATTATCGTGATAATAAAACAAATGTCCAATAGGATGTTATTATCCAATTTACAAAGCATCAATGTGTTTGTTTTTCTTTAGCTTTGTTTTGCGTAAGTGTCAAAGTCACTAATTTTTTTTTTTTTTAATTTCACGCTTGCTAGGTAACGTTTCTTCCAGGTAAAAGGTTAGCGCTATTTTTTTTTAATGTTTTCTAGGTTTTAGGTCATATTTCGTTACAAAATAAAAATATGAAGACATTTTTCAATAATAACCCTTTTCCGACGATGTCTTCACAGATTAAGGCCCCTATTGTTCATTCTTTTCGATTATTTTTTTCAAGACAAAAGATATCGTTATCGCGGCATGCAAATCTAAAATGCGTGGCAAATTTACGGTAAATACTTGCCCTTTTATTCTCCAATCGGAAATTAAAATTTTCGGGAAACACAAATTACTATTGAGAGATTCGTAAGTGTGGGTGCAAGAGAAAGTAGAGGTTAAATTATCTCCACACCCACACACACAAAACAAAAAACGGTGAATCAATCTCGCATTACGTGTTTACTTGCCCAACAAACAGAGAAGTTTGTGGTCACATTATTTGTAAGGGAAATTAAATCATCTAGCGTGTGAGGGGGAGAAAATATATAAACCACATAGTCGTAATAGAGGATAATACTTATAATAATAATGATAGCTGCATATCAAGCGTTTATCTGTGTATACTTTTGCTACTAGATTTTACACTACAAGATTTTTGGCTACATTATTTGACCAGAAAATTAAGCCATCTAGCTATTGAGAGGGAATGCATCAACCACATAGTCGTAGAACAGGGTAATTGTTGTAATAATAATAATAATAACAGCAGCATATCAAGTGTATATCTGTGTATACTTTGGTTACTAGATTTTACACTACAATAATTTCGGCTACATTATTTATACAGAAAATTAAGCTATCTAGCTATTGAGAGGGAGACAATGTATCAACTACATAGTCGTAGAACAGGATAATTGTAATAATAATAATAACAACAACAATAGCTGCATATCAAGCGTTTATCTATGTATACTTTGGCTACTAGATTTTACACTACTTGATTTTTTCCTACATTATTTGTACAGAAATTTAAACCATCTAACTTTTGATGGGGATAAAATTAATCAAACACATAGTCGTAATAGAAGATAATAGTTATTATAATAATTATAGCAGCATATCAAGCGTTTATCTATGTATACTTTGGCTACTAGATAAAGGTTCTGGTAAAATACATTACAGCAACCTTGTCTTTCTCAGTATATGAAGCGTTAGCTAGAAAACAAAGCTGAAGAAAAAAAAATGATTTAGGAATTTTACTGCGTTTATATGGATATCAAGTAAAACACCTGTTTATCAAACTGCAAAAAAGTTTTCTCTTGAATTTAAAAAGTATTGCGTATCAACTAATTTGAGATAAAAACTTATCTACGGCCTCCTGTTTTGCATATCAATAAAGCTCAAAGCTGCTCTTAACATTCAAAGTCTGTAAAGAAATACGTTAAGGCAGCAAGAAATCAACTTTCGCATCTCTAATGCTGTTAAACGGCCATGAGTATTGAGATTATTCTGGAAGTTATGGCATTGCCCGTGGTGTGCAAGACTAGAAGAAGGGGGTTTTAGGCACATATCAGGCATCCCAAGGTAAAGAGAGTCAGCTACTTAGATAATTATAATCCTGTATATATTTGCATGGTTAATTACATAAGATTTTCATGAAAAATTAGTTATGCAAAATATGGTCTATAAATAAAGCAATCTTCAACGTTATTTGAAGCTCTAAATATCAACAGCTTCTTGTTTACACGAATGAAAATTTTATATAAATAACTAATGAGAGAAAACATAAACGGCTGAACAGTTCCCTAGAGAAGATCTTGTATCCATAAGTGTTGAACAAAAATTCTGAAAAATGTAATAGCAAATTTTCAAAGACCCCCAGAAACTTTTATTTGGGGCTCAGTTCCAGGTATGTTGGCTGTTCTTCGCAGATAAATAATTTCATTGCATTCTTTTGAAGCAAGAAATTAGCACTCATTTGTAGAAAACATCCTATCGCATATTTTTGCGGTAAGTGGTCTTTCGGACTTAACGTTAAATTGCATTTAGGCGAAACAATACGTGGACATCGTAGGTTTTCAGCTCCAGCCTAAAGCTAGGGGGCATTTTTTCCCTGTCCATTCATTTTGCATCGCTGATAAGCAAATGCATAGTTTTGAATTCTGTTTTCTATATTAGAAAATTTATTTTTATTTGCAACGGCGTGTTTTTGAAATTTTTTTTATTTTTTTTTCAATTGGCAGTGTTAGGTTCGAATCCCGATGGCGCCATTATATACCTTCATGTCTAGGCCACATATGAGCACGTTAAACCCATAGATCGGAAAGGCCTATGAGTAGGAATACGTAATTTTCGTATTTACGAAACAGATGCGAATAAATGCAAAATTTGCCGATATGGGCGAATAAATGCGAAAATTATGTTTTTACTACTTTTCGCCGAAAACTCGGCGATAAACGGCTTTTCAAGCGAAATTGGGTAATAATAGTATTAATTTATTAACATAATTGCTTAACTAAGACCATCCACGGTCTTTCACTAAGAGATCTCACGCTCCTTCGGATTTGCACTGAATTTCACCCGCACAGTTTGTCCGTACCGGAGTAAAGGATACAACTATTTTCATAGAGAGCTACTTACAGTACCAATTGATGTTATACAGATTTTAATTTCAACGAAATGCTGCTACCTATACTTTGCAAAGACAGCTATACAAATCCTATATAGTCCCGTTAACAGAGTAGATGCTGAGAGAGATTTTAGTATGTACAACATAATAATGAAAGAAGGCAAAGACTTAAAGAAAATGTGGAGACTGCTACAATGTTAGCTTTTAACTAAGAATTTTGATGCTTACCTTTCCAAGTAACTAAAATTGCAATTTTTTTTTAATAAATACAAAATTTATTTATTTATATATATTTTGCGAATAAATACGAAATTTTAAATTTGTATTTTTTTTTTTGTTGCGAAAATTTGATATTTATTATGCGAAATTTCCGTACCCCTGCCTATGAGGTTAAAGAGGGTCAGAGAAGGAACTCCCCCCTCCCCCAGATGTCGCCTCTGGGAGTGCTCGGTAAACATTGAGGTGGCACCAGGCCAACATTGAGATGACGGTAAATATATATGCAAGTCACCGTCAGACACTGAAATTTTGAAATAAAGTTCGGCATTTTTATTTTCTGAAATCTGTTTTTCTTGTATTGGGAGATTTGAGATTCCCAATTTAAACGACAAAAGGTGAGGATTTGCCTGAAACTCATTCAGGTAGTTTTCAAATAAAGCAATGTTCAGTTAATCAAAAAAAATCTCCAATATGACTTCCCTTTATCTTAAATTGTCTTCAATGTTTGCGCGTAAAAATACGAGTTTACTTGGTACCGGTGAACAATGTGTTAAGATTAGAGCCGAATAATGCACACCCATGAATCATTTTGAAAAAAAAAAGCCTAGCACATTGTAACGACTCCCGTACAATAGCGATTTTTTTGCGCGGAGAAATTCCGGGAAGACCAACCAACGCGCGGTTTGTGCACATAATTGATTTGGACGGCTGCAGACAGACAGTCGCCTGGCGACATAATGCCTGGAAGAGCTACCGACAGCTCACAGAACAGTTCGTCAGCTACAAAAAGGAAGTTGCCGACCGGAGGCGCCTAGTCGTCTGGGAACTTAGCTGAATAAAGAAAGGCGGCGTTTACCAGACCTTTCGAGAACGTTCAGCGAAGATATATAAGTCGTCGGACGCGAGATCGGACGCGAAGTTATTCAGAGTGACGCTGGAGCCGCAGACAAGGAGATACTGTCGCACCTAGATAGACTTGAATGAGCGCAGCGACAACTTTAGTCTGACCTTCCTTGTCGATGCCGTGAACCCACGAATTTAATATTTATATATATATATATATATATATATATATTGTAATAGCTTGTATTTAGTCGAGAAATGCAATTAAAGCATTGAATACAAAAAGGCTGACAGTCTTATTTAAGGAAAAGTCCTTACAACATTCATCCTTCATACATTGACTGCACGCTCCTTTGTATTTCTAATATCTCTAGATTTCTAACAAGACAGATCACGTCAAGGCCACATAGAATATGTATCGAAGATGCGTTTTCATTTCATCCGCATCATTAGCTCAAAGGAAAAGAGACTTCTCATAACTTGAGGAATTTTTAACCATAATTTCAGAATTCGTAATTTTTAGCTTCGGTTAATTCGCAATTTTCACTTCAGGTTTAACTGCACTTCCAAACCAAAACATAAATTTTCTCTTAAGGAGAGGCATCAGATAAGCTTTAATAAATAAAACAAAAAAACTAAGAGAAATCTTCTGAAGACTTTACACAAGAGTAACTCTGGAAATTGATCATCATCATCTTCAAGGAAAAGTATGAATAATAAACTCAATATCAAGATCTTCTTTAAAATATGAGAGAGTCACTTCAAAAAAGGGCTGTTAAGAAGTAGTTTTCGCTCTTGTTTAAAAGAAGCGCCATCACAAGGCGGTGCTCTAGTACTTTAATCCTCGCGGCAAAATTTTCCCTAGACAGTCACACTCCTGCACACAAAACTTGCTTTTTGGGGGGAACCGGCATGTTTTTGCTATCGGCCTCAGCAGACCGTGATGCGAGCTCGTGTGATTTCGCCGAATTAAAAGGCTCCCGCCATAATTTTAAGACTGTCACGCTCGGTAATATGTGAAAAAAGGAAATTCAACTTAAGCAGAGAGCTAAATACTTGATTAAGCAAATTAACTGCCATGCTTTCCCCCCCCCCCCAACCTTCTCTGAAATGCTGTTCACTGTTGCTCTTTAATTGATGAAATGTTGCAATGGAAATCTTGTAAACAACTCAAATAAAGCGAAGTCCAATTAGCATTCTGATATCGTAAAGCAACGTAGTGAATATCCATCGAAGAATGATTCTATGTACAGAAGTTTTTTTTCATGGGATTGAAAGGCTAGAGCAGTGACAACACCTTATCATTTTACTCTCGTAACATCCATCTCGATGTGTTTGGATGTGTTTCGCATCTATTTGTATCCATTTATCTTTTCTCGTATAGATCAAATATATTCAGAAGTAAAACATTGCCTTTATACGTCCACTGACAAATACTAATCTCTTATGCCCTGCAGTTTCATTTCGTACAACATTTTAGTTCTACTTGACTAATTTCTTGTTTTATTACATACCCTATCATATTAGCAAGAGGATCAATACGAAATAAGAAAAACGAGTGGATTCAAAATTTTTATCTATTTTGATATTCTCTTACTACGGAATGACCTTTAATTTACTTAATTTGATATGTAAATCCCACTGACCATGCGCTCAAAACTTCTTCCAAATATTGCTACCCAATTCCCCCTTGTCTGCAATTCAGGTGTCTACGCACAGTCTAAAAAAAAAAACTCGAAGGGCCTTTCTTCCTTCCATTGCTCTATGAATATCCATCTGAGAAATAAAGACCCATTGAAATGGATGTAACTTGGGCTACAACTTAGGCTCAAGTCTATAACACTTACTCTCTGTTTACGATGAAGGTGTTTTTAAAACTTTAGCGTTTTCTAATTTTTTCGGAGTTTTATAAACGTTTGTAACGAGCTAAACCAGAGTTATTTAACCCCAAGGCCCTAATCTACCAACTAAAACTATCCCAGCGATCGAGAAACTGTCCCTTTCAGAATACCATTTCTCAAATATATCCCTTTCTTTTTAAAACCAGTTACACGGAATGATTCCTAAAGGTCCACAACAGTTTTGTTTTTCAACAGTCTGGCTGTACTATAACTACCGTATACTAAGACCGGAAATTTTGAGCCCAAGTCTCCTAAAATGGACAGCTGGAGTTTCAGAAACTGAACTATTCTGGCAGTGAGAGCTCTTATTTTGAATAAAAGTCCTCGTAACTTAATTCAGCATTAGATTTTTAGTCTTCCCTCATATATTTCATCTTGGAACACAAGATCGGTGCTTGAAAAAGCCTACCCCCATCTTTGAGTTATGTAACCACTGAAAGGAGATTAATAATGTAAGTTGAACGTTAAAATGAAAACATGACACACTTGCTCGTTGGCTTAATCCCTTTTTGCATTCTTTTACACAGAAAGGTAGATAGAAAGAGAATGAGTAAGTCTTCAAGTGTGGATGTTCAAGAGTATGTGTGTGGAAATACGTATATTAATTCCCGCGAGAAAGAAAAACAAATCATTCGTCAAGAGCCTTTTAGAGCCATTTCAAACAGATGTACGTTACATTTTCATTATATAATAGAAGAAAAAAAACACGAAGAAAAAAATTTCATTACACAGTAGAGATAGTGAACAGTCAAGAGGAGGTTATTCTAAATACTGTGACGATCACATGATGCCCTTGTGAATTTACTTGGAAACATTCAAGGAATGTAATATTTTATGAAATAAATATAATACACAAACAAATCTAACAAAAGATTAATGTATGTATTAATGCCATACGTATAAGGATGAATACATAAATTTCTATAGAAAAATAAATGGGTTCAGAATTGAGAATCCTTGGTGCATCTGCGATCAGTTTCTTTAATCAGCCTTTATACGATAACTCGGGGGGGGGGGGGGAGAGAATCCAGTAAAGCTGAACAGAGCTTTATTTTTTAGCATAGAAACAAGGATCCGGGGCCCCACCCTGAACCTACTTTCTGAGATGCTGATTAATGCCGATATCAACAGAGAATCAGACATGTGCGTGTCATAAAACACATTTCTCTTTCATCTAGCAGCTCTCAAAAGGATCTTGTCAGATCACGCAGACTGTGAAATTCCATAGAAGAATAACAGCCCGAAAATACTAATATAAAAAAAAATGGATGTGTTTTTCAAAGACCACACTCGGGGAGAGGCTGTTCATACCTCATGGATTACTCTTGAGTATATAAAGGATCCATCATTCCAATCCCGTTGAAGACCTTTTTTATAAGCGTGTGACAGAGATAAATCAGCTCCGGGCAGAATTGCGAGCAGTCTCGCCGCGGGACGTGTTTCAAAATCAGGAACTTGATTTTCAACAGATATGTCATTTGTCCGTAACACAACACAACTAACATGATCCTCTATTCTGCCCAGATGAAAAAAAAAAAAGAGACAAGTGGAAGGTATTACTCTCCGTCGAAAAGTAGAGTCCTCTGCGAGTTTAGGATTAGTGTTTGCGTAAGTATAATTTTACAATGAAAATATTTGTGCGTGAAATTATTTAAGCCTTCCACCAAGGAAATATTTAATATAAGGTCCGCCTTGCATTTCTTATTTTAATATTAGTTCCTGCAGAGGTTGATTCAGATTTGAATATATATTCATTCACACACACACACACACATTTTATATATATATATATATATATATATATATATATATATATATATATATATATATATATATATATATATATATATATATATATGAAACAATAACGTTTCCCTTCATTAACTTTGTCTTACCTGAACAGAGCATTATCCCTCAATGTGATTTTGATCTAGATATTCCAAAAGTAATCTATTCGTTTTCCCCTTAAACAAGCCACGCGCCTACATGTTATATAAGTTCGAACCTCGTAGAACATTCGAAATCGTCACCCCATATGACGCGTTAAAGTCAGGTGTCAATTTAAACCAATTAATAGTTCAGCGCGCCTGTACCTCAGACCGTGAAGCTAGAGTTTTGCGCACTTTGTGTGTTTACCACGGTGTAGTTAATGCATTCATGCACTCTGCTCTGCTGTGCCTTGGGGAATCCAGTGATTGATGTTCACTCCGTACTCTGTATATGCGTGGATCGCCTCCCCTCGCGGTCCGGATGCAGAGCATCAAAGAACCCGGGGTCCGGGGGTCAAATGGTGACAATGGGGGCGGGGGACACTAGATCAAGAAACACGAGGGACCTTGGGGGCTTACCGTGACTAATGTGACCGTGACTAATGTGATGACAGGAGTCGGGGGTCTGCATGCAGAGAACTCTGCACCAATGTATATGCACCATAAGATGTAAATATTGGGCGCGCTGCGTCCCTTTGTTTTTTGTGTGATGACTCCGGCGATTTCCGGAGAACTTCGACTATGATACTGTATACACCTGTGCCTAAGTGTTAAGCATAATCAACTTTGTACGTTGTCCAGCGATTGTGTCAGCTAATAAATCATCCTATGTTGCGACCAGACCGCCTCTTCCTTTCTGCCGTCCACTGCCTGACAAACACACAAACAAACAAGAAAGCGAGTTAATAAAAACATGGTAATAAAGTCAGGCAAAGGGCTGAAAACCACTTGTCTAAGCACTTTTCCAATTCAGTTGGCTGAAATTTTTATTTAAAAAAAAATAATCCAAAATTTGTAACAATGACAAAATTTCGAAATCGACCGTCCTGCCATGGAAAATTAAAACCGATCCATCGTCAGACCGACAGAGTGTGGCGACAACCCCTTAATTTTCGCTCATTACGCCACGGGACTCGACGTTCTGTGCGAGTTCAGGCTCCAGTGACGCAATGCACCAATTTCTGCCGGAATTATTTCCACCGTGGAATCTCTTTTTCGAAAAGTGGTTCTGCGAGTTGCATTCGATAATTTTCGGGCGGAAAGATCGTCAACCCCTCCCCCGGCCGGGTCGAAGGATAGTCTGGCCTCACGTGGTTCCAAGAGAGATGAACTCTTTAGTTACGACTGAAAGAGCAGACTGAGTTAACAGGATATGGGATGATTATGTTCAGCGCGCTCACAAAAGCGCTCTCAATGGAAGTGTTTAGAAGGGGTGAATTACGAAGTTCATTTATGGCAGTAATTTCGGACAATATCAGCTTTACTTTTAGCCGGGGAATGATATCCTGTTTGTGCTGTGAAGCAAATTCAACGTGAAGGGTAGGGTATTAACTTTCATAAATAATATAAGAATCACCACTCGATACTCTGCACACTGTAATGAGACACCAGGCATGAGAATGGTGAAAGTAATGCACAAAAACTTTCGTGAGTCCTTTGATACGATCTACGAGAACGGCCCAATGGCATGGTTCTATGCTTTTAAATTAGATAATTGTTGATTCAATCTTAGATTACATTTGCAGTCAGACCGTAAAATACACGACTGCTGCAATCATCTTTAGGAAAACTAACATATTTCACGGAAGTATACGTACCGCGCATGTCAAAACTCCTTATCAGCACAGTCAACGGAAAATGTAAGTATTCTTATGCCAATAATAACTCTAGAAATCATAATTTTTTTACCCAACCTTTACAAAACTTATTAAAAAAAGCGATCATTTTATCGTTTCTTTTCCGTTAGTCGAGAAAATTAGTTAAAGAGAGAAGAACACAAATAGGAATCAACTTAATTTGTTAATCAGTTTAACATTAGAGATATCGATAATAAAAGGTGCCAATATTTCTGCCAACATCAAAACCAGTCATTTTTGACTGGCTCGGTACACTGTCAAAATGAAATGCTGTTTCAGGGTGTAATGGTTTTAGGTAGCGAATTTACCCGTTTTGGATATGCCATGTTTGTATATTAAACATGCTTTCGTACCCTTCTAGTTATACTACCATTTTTGTAATATACCTTAAGCAGCATATGCATACGATGATACTAAATCATCCAGACAGTTTACCGATATTATATATATATATATATAAAGAATAAGATGAAAGAGAAAACCAGTAATAGCTCTAAAGCTACTTGCAGCCAGGAACAAATAACATGAAAAGAAAAGTATGAATAAGGTTTTTGACAGCATTTCTTCATCAGCGGTGTCAATGCTGTCTAAAAACCAATGGATTGTTTCCGATGAGTATAATCTATACAATAAACACACTCAGACACCGTACAATCCATGAATAACAAAACAATTGATTAAAAATTGAATTAAGATTGAATAAAAGTACTTAACCAAAGAACACCAAGCCTGGCGCTAGTCAGAGTGGAAATTAAGAACTTGTAACCGCAAGATGACTGACGTCACAAAACTTGCAACCATTGAGGTAGTGGATTCTCAGTTACAGACTTACTTAGGTTACCGTATTTTAGGACTATTATTCCCTCAATTATTTAGTTTTTTATTATTATTACTACTAAGAGTTAATTTTATTATTATTTTTACTTATGATTTTTATTTTTATTTTTAGTAGTTATTTTTTCTATTTTAACTTATTGTTATGTTTAACATATTAATGCAACAGAACAAACTATTCATTAAAACAAAAACTACCAATTATGTTTTTGGATAGACTTATGGGGTAATTATTCCGAGTTATCACAGCTTTCAAGTCTAAAATATGCTTAATCCTATTGTCTTTAGAACATAGCCTATTTATACGAAATCGATATATATATATATATATATATATATATATATATATATTATATATACACGGGCGTAGCATGCTTCTAACTTTTTTTTTGGGGGGGAGGGGGGCACGAACTGAATTCAGTTAGGGCCTCCCTCCGCGCATTGACTGCCTGGCGGTCCTTAAGATATGAAATAATTTGATTTTTTTTAAAAATTGAATAACAATAGAATTGATGCTTCAGTAGTATTCAAAAGTTATACAATGAGAAAAATAAATATAATATAAATAAAATGTGAAAAAAATAGCATTGAATTTTTGTTATGGATCCTATTATTGTTAAAAAGTATGTTAAGGCTAAAGACATAATCGGAATCTTCAGTTTCACAGTTTGAAAAAGCGGGAAAAAAACCAATTTTCTTAAAAGTTTTCTATAATTTTCCGATTTTAACTGAACTTCTATTAACGTTTAAATTTATTTCAAGCTAAGTTGGGGGGGGGGGACGTGCCTAACTTAACATTCGATGCTATTTTTTCACATTTTATTTATATTATATTTATTTTTCTCATTGTATAACTTTTGAATACTACTCAAACATCAATTCTATTGTTATTCAATTTTTTTTTTAAAAATCAAGAAAGAGAGAAAGAAAGAGAGAGGAGTGTGTGTGTGTGTATATCAGCGCATGCATGCAGTTTTAGGTATATTACAAAAAAGGGAGTATAACTAGAAGGGCGAGAAAGCATTTTTAAGATACAAATATGGGATACCCAAAACAGGTAAATTCGCTCCACAGAAACATTACACCTGAAACGGCATTTCATTTTTACACTGTAATTCTAGAGTTAAAACGTTGTCTATATCATGAAATTAAGTGACTAAACAACACAAGCTCAGTAAAGCTTGACCTGCACCTCAAGTGAGAAATAGGGGGCTCTTAACGTTTGTATATAACACCATTTTTGCACAAACGTAGAACAGCAATTTAAGTACCAGACTGCAATTAAAGACAGAATTATGAGTGGGGCAGCACATTGTCTTTTTTGTAGAAGCGAAGTATCGCTGCACGCTAAAAAGATAAAATCTGAGTTCAGATGGCAAAATGTTATTAAGAAATTTACGTGACAGCAATTCTAAGATTAAAGATGTCATGAAAAATCAGAAATTTGTTTTACATGAGCAAACGAGGTACCAATGTTTCAGAAGAATAGTTGGCTATTACTTACAATTGTTACAGTAAATAGAAAATATTGGCGAACGAGAATGCGCAGCATGAAAAAAAACTATTATTTTAAGAAAAGTTTCTTATAACATTTTGCCATTTGAGCACAGAAATAAAGTAAAATTAATTGTACACGAAACGAAAATAATTCCGAGGTTCCAACTTGATGGCGAGGAAAACACCAGACTTTTTAACTTGTAGATATCCCAACGGGGTTTGTTTTTAACGTGACTAAAGACAGCGGCATTAAAACATTCATGATAGATAATTATACCCGTCAAATAAATTTAAACACTAAGTGAACTGGGGGAGGAGAGTGAATTAAAATTAATTTGACAACTTAACTGAATAAGTAAATGAGAACAAAAATAGATTTACAAAAGAAAAAAATATATATTTGCAGAAAATCAGTATTCGCCATAATCAGTTCAAAATGAAGTTATTTTAAGCCGTGGTAATCGTTTTTCAACTGTAAAACCGATAACTTTCCGATAAGAACTGTTGATAAAATCATGCATGAATAACAGCAATGATATGAAAGCATGAATATGATATCAAAGCATGAATAACAGCAATGATATAAAAGCATGAATATGATATCAAAGCATTCTTCTCAACAGATCGTTTTACTGATCTTGTTGAGAATTATTGGAGAGCACGTGCACTGATGGCATAGGTGCTATTTTTTTGTAGTGTGTGGCATTTGTAAAATAAATAAATAAATAAATGATATCAAAGCATGAATAACAGCATTAATAACAGCATATTACTCTGGAGACACTACTGACAGACCTTAAAATATAATTTTTATCACCTGTAACGACTAACCCATATTGCTTCCTGAACTCAGCTGTATATAGGATCCACCCTATGTAAAATTTTGAGTATGGAACTAACGTGGACGGATCTAAAACAAAATGTTTATAAAAGGTGGCAGACAGCTGTAAGAATGAGGCGTTTAAGGCTGCTGTGTACTAACCCTCTTGGATTCGCTCCCCTCAATGTTAACCTATGGAGAAAATGTGTCTACTATTTACAGCTACACAAATGTTGATATTCCAATAAAAATAGTATTTTCAGATAGCCTGAATTTTTATGCACCATACAACACGATTCATTTTATAAATCTGTGTTTGCAGTGTAAAGAATGTCAAGTCCAAAATCATAGTTTTGAGAAAAATGGGATTGGAAAAAAAAACCGACTTCACAAAAGCCGGCTTTAAGTTTAATTTAAAATTTTTTAAAGTAAATTTTTGTAATTTTATTTTTGTTGAGTAAAGAGAGTTAAGTCCTTGATTGAGACATAAACCTTTTAAATCTAACATGTTTGTGTTTTGTTTCGCATATCTCAAAATTTTCCTGATGAATAAAAATATTCAGGAGTGGAAACTTTCTGTACCCTGCAGTAGCCCTTGATTTTTCAAGCATGCCTGGTTTGATAACTCATTTTTAGCCCATTTTGGACTTCTTAACCTTTGCACAGCAAACACAGAAATTTAGTCCACCAAACGAATTTATGCGCGTTTAAAACACACTATCTCAGATTTTTCCCCCGAATAATTTAATTTTTAAATACTAGTAGCATTTTTTTTTTTAAATACCCCGAGGTGTAAATTTCTTTCTCTATTACGGAGTACAGTTTAAAAACCTTTAAATCTAAGTCGGAAATCCTTGGACAAATGTTCTCCATAGGTTAACTTTGAGGTGAGCGAATCCAATAGGGTTAGTACACAGCAGACTTAAGGAGGTAAATGGTATTACGTCTTAGACCGTCTGCACACGGGGCAACTCAAAAGAAACTGATAACTGACTCCAGTCACAAACCAGTCCGTGATGAGTCGTAACCTATGTAATTGAATGGAGCCACGCACACGGCGCAACTGGTTACAAACTCGTCGGACGAGTTTGTAACCAGTTGCGCCGTGTGCGTGGCTCCATTCAATTACATAGGTTACGACTCATCACGGACTGGTTTGTGACTGGAGTCAGTTATCAGTTTCTTTTGAGTTGCTCCGTGTGCAGACGGCCTTACATGTTAAGACTGCTCGTACCTGCGCCGATTTCGTGACAGCCGGTTACAGTTGTGTTCAACACCGATACGCAGTTAACATCAATGTACTTGTTTTTAGGATTTATTTGCTTTACTTTACCTGCACCGACGACTCGAATAAGGAAATCATTTTACTAACAGTTTAACGATAAGGCTGTATTTCAAATGAAATACAATAAGGAAATGAACAGAGCGACGGGGGTCTGTTTCAGTCTTTTATTGGCCGCATTTGTCAAAGGCTCTTCACACATAGCTTGGCTGGCTTTATAGAGCATTTTTATAATCCCAGTCGAGCCGTAACCGTAGCAAATTCTTTTATACCTAATAATGCGCTGTGATAACGTTTCCCGTAATTCTGTGATTACACCAAACACGAATTTAACATATTCAAATAACATTACCTTTTTTTTCACTATGAAATTTTATTTTAAAATTATAAAATCGAAAAAAAAGCTTCCGAAAAAATTAGAGCTATCCATACAATGATTACGTTTGACCAAGATAGTCAATCATCGTAGAGCAATTTCTAGGTTGTATTAAGAAAATCCATTGAACACCGGATTATCCGAAAATCACACAGGATTAGAGAGATTAATCTGTAAAACTGTAACTGTAAAGAATGCTAGAATCGAACTCTAGCTTATCTTTTGAACTCTAGATCCCGGTCTAATGAGCCCTCGTTAGCGAAAAAAAATGACTGGAGCACTCTAAACCAACAACCGAAAGAATATCAATATGGCCCAATAAAAAATACCATAACAGACTATTTCTTAGAAAAAAAAAATTAAAATGTGCAACTTTCACATTTCCATTATTTTAAATTACACAGGTCAACAGTGGTTTTGGTGCCGGGGTATTTGGAGCTGATTTCATATGAATTTGATGCCCAGAATTTAAGTATGGCGTTAGAAATTTGAGCTCCTAGGCAAAAACTAAGATATAACATTTTAGTGAAATATACTTACACTATTTTAAGTTAAATCCATGGATCAAATTTAAAAACTAAACACGGTATTTTTTATTATTATTATCTATACTTATATATAAAGAGAGAGCGATTTTGTACGTGGAGGGTAATCTTCAGAACCACTGTACCTATTTGAAAAATTCTTTCACTGTTTGAAAGGTACATTATTCCAGATGGACATAGGCTATATATTATGTATATCTGATCAGTAGAAATAAAGTTAGGGGGTTATCCTAACAATCTCCATTGTTTCCGTTACTGTCTTCTACCGCCTTTTGTTCCGAAGATTTCAACGATCCTTAGCGTGGTGCTATCGCGGTGGGCTTCTGTTCTGACGCTAGCGGTTCGAACCTAGCCGTTCTCCGGCACGCCTTTTTCTTTTAAAAAATTTATTTTAATTATTAACTAACGTAAAATTAATGTAAGGTATTATTTAGGTTATTAATAAGGTAAAAAAAGATTTACAATTTATTGGCTATCAACTGGAAATTTATTGGTATAATATTTTGTTCAACCCGGACAAAGTCGAGACGGGCCGCTAGTTATTATATATTTTGTAAAATTATTTAAAAAATTAATTATTAATTATTATATTTTAATTATTTATTTTTCATTATTTTAAATTATTTAAAGTTTTATTTTAACGGAATATTATTTGAATTGTTGTGCGTAGACTTTTTAAATCCTCCTAATAGTTCACTTCTTACGGTATACATAATCTATTTTTGGATTAACTGTGGTTGCCGAACACATCTGCCCAATAAATAGTCCGGAAAGTTGGGAGTTTCCACTAATTTAACAAATGTTGTTAACACTGCTTATACCTTTGTTACTGGTATTCATTTATCTAGGGTTTTTAGCTGTGGGAGGAGGGTAGGAGCCAAACAGATGTTGCCCCTAGTGGTGATAGGTCTAAATTGTGGTGGCACCATGGCAAAAGTCCGACTCGACCATGGTGGTCCCAATAGCGAAGTACTGAAACCGGAGCCGTATTCATTCAGGCCTGCAAGGGGTGTAACAGAACGAGTGGTTGATATTTAATTTTCAAACCATTATTTACGGCCGAAACATATCAAAAGACGTAAACATTGATTATATTTGACCGAGATAATCAATTGTCGTAAAAGTATAATTTCCTAGCCTTGCCAAGCAAATTCATTAACCTAAAAGTCAGTCCGCTGTTATGCATGGTCCACCATCACGCAAAAGCAGAGTTTTCAATATTAAGCAACTTTTAACAATTTCAAATAGTGTTTTTCTACCCTTCAGCTGCATGGCAGCACTGAAATTTTTTTTTTTTTTTTTTTTTTTTTTTTTTTACGAACAACTTAAGATACGAAGCTGCGATAACTATGCATTTATATACGTGCTCCAGTTGTTCGAACCCTTTTCCGAAATTTACGATGGACATTTTTCGCAACAAAATAGTTTCCATAGGGAAAAAATGGGAATATTACCGGTCGCTGCCTCTCAGATGAGTATCTTAGCTTTTTTGGAAACTGAGCGCTCCACTGAATACCCATTCATATGCGAAAAAAAAAAAAATCAAAATCCATTTCCTCTGCCATTCGTACAGGAATACAGGATATTCCTTCCTTAAAAAAAGAAAGCATTTGGGAAAAATGGTAGACAATGGGAACTGGAACGTATACATTGGGTGTGAAAAGCAAATAAAATTGGGTTTGCGTCAGAAAAATGAAGGAATGACTCATTGAGTGGTATTAGGAGAATGATTCATATTCATCGTGACCATTTACTTCTGATTTTACGACTTTCTATAATGCTTTTTTTTAAAATCGAGTTTTCAAGTACATTATATTAATATCAAATTACATTTACTATTTCAACACATTTAGCCAAATAGAAATACAACAACTGAAAATATTTATTTTTTTTTAATCCAATGCGGAGGCACTTGTATTCAAACATTGGCCTTTACTACGCCGAAGTTTTACTGTCCATTTTATTGTGGGGGCACCATATAGGCGGACAGCATTACCCCCTATGAAGGGACGACACGAACGGAGGCATTTTTTTGTGGCGCAACGCTGGGACTCGATCTGAGCACCCTCAGCACCGAAAACCAGCGCGCTGTACCACTGGGCCGCCACAAGCCCAAAACTGAAAATATATTTCAGCTCATTTTTCGGGCTTTACATACACGAGCGCGTGAAAGCTATTTTTATTAATGCCGCAAAGATTAATCAAGCATGACAAAACCATATCAACAAGCAGTTATCTTTCAGTAACAGAGTAAAAAATAAATGAGTGAATGATTCACGGGACAATCAACTGAAACGAACTAAATAAGGCAGTTTCACAAGAAAATGGGAGAGAGTTGGAAAGAATAAACCAGTAGAAAGTACACTAAAATTAGTCAAGAAACTCATTAATTCTAAATTTGACATTTATAAATAAATACCTAATGATTTTTTGGACTGTTTTTCAAATCTTTTAGCTATGCAACTGTAAATCAAATAATTTTGAATAGGACTTCCTTTTTAATAATTGGTATATTTTCTCTGTTTAATTCGAGAACAAGAATTTCTTTTTAATTATAAATACAAGAGAAATAGCTACTTACTATACTTAATACAAAGAGAAAGTAATGTCAAAGTCTTGCTACCATCATGACATATTAAAATAACAAATGGAAAGCCTAATCTGATAACATTACCTCTCATGAAGTGAAACCAGAAGTTCTTCTGAAACGGGAAAACGAGATGGTTCCCATCTATTTAATTCAGTTGAGATGTATAAACTAAAAGATGGGCACGATGGTAAACCACGATGAATAATGTAAGTGCTGTGTATAAAATAATAGATGGACAAAAGGCCACAATGAATAACATAAGCGCTGTGTATAAAATAATAGATGGGCATAAGACCACGATGAATAACATAAGCGCTGTGGATAAAATAGATGGACAAAAGGCTACGATAAATAACATAAGCGCCGTGGATAAAATAGATGGACAAAAGGCCACGATGAATAACATAAGCGCTGTGTATAAAATAATAGATGGGCATAAGACCACGATGAATAACATAGCTCTGACTATTTCTGAATTCAGTCTTTAAGGAAAAATCCGAGAGGAAAACAATTTGGTCAAGAAAGTGATCGAAATGAAGCAACTATTGTTGTGAACTCGACCCAGATATGTTAAATAAATACATGGGTTTATCAATTTGGCGGGCCGGGCTAAACAGACCGGGACCTGCAGGTTAAAGCCGATTCCGACTAGTTAAAAAGATCCATACCAACAGAGGGATTCGAACCCATACTCACTACTGAACAACAGCGCACTAGCCTCTATGAAATGCAACCAAAAGTTATTTTTATGAAGCGTGAAAGGGAAAAGGTTCCCTTCTATTGGATTTAGGTCCGCTGCATAAAATATCAGATGGGTATAAGGCCACACTGAATAACATAAGAGCTGACTTTACCGGAATTCAGTTTTTAAGGAAAAATCCGGACGAAAAAAAAAGTTAGAAAGTAAATTAATTTGAGGAAGGTAGATGTAGATGAAAATGAAAGAAGGTAAATGACTGGGAAACATACGATGTAGGTTACAGTGATAAAAAATTATTAAAAAATGATTAGTCAATATATTTCGCCATCTTATCTTGTCTTAGACAACAAATGTTCCTCCTCTGCATCTTGCTAGAGGATGATTAGAAGCTTCATCTGATTGCTTATTCATACTCGTTATTTACCATATTTTTCGGACCATAATCCGCAAATCAAAATTATGGGAGTATTTTTAGAAAAGAATATTTTGTTAGGTATATAAAGATACTTTCAATTTCTTACTTAATAAAGACAAAAATATATAAAATAAATATAATAATATATATAAAATATATGTATAATATATATATAATATATATAATAAATATATATAATAAAATATTCATTTTATTTTAATGTTACCTTCGAACCAAAAGACACCCCAATTTTAAATCGAATTTTTTTTAAATGTAAAAAGGTGAGTCTTATGGTCCTAAAAGTACAGTACATCTCTTCTCGCAGATGGATTAAAATATATAACCTCTACAAGCACAAAAATTTCACAGTAAGACTATTAAATAGTCCAGTATATTCGTATAAGATGAAAAAAAAATCTAAGGTTTAAATTATGTAGCGATAAACATAATTTAATGTCTTTTAAAAATAAATTTCAAAAACTACGTGCTCTTTATTTTAACGCTAACCTTTGTAGGCCAAAAAAACATAATTAAAAAATATACATTAGCCCAATGTACAAATATATAAATACCGCGAAAAAAAAATTCCCTGCATAGGTTAACATGAAGAAGAAAGACATGTTATGTCAAATGCTGCACCGCCTGAAGCGTGTATTGTCCAAAAATATGTATCCAAGAGGTCACCAATAATGGACAGGAAAATTTTCGTCATTCGAATCCCACATATGTTAGGTTATCAATAACAACCTTGTTGCAGATTATTACAGATATGTCTTTATTTAATAATAAAAAATAAAAATAAAAACTGGCAGTTTTCCGCGGCCACTCTGTAGTCTCACTGAGGCTCTTTCTATGATAGTGTGTGTGTGTATATATATATATATATATATATATATATATATAAGCTGAAAACCCGCACTTCGCTACGGAGTACATTCAAATTAAATACAACGGTCAATGTATGCAATTAATGCCTATATATATATAATAAATACGACGATCAATGTATACAATTGATGTAAAAAAAATATATTTATAAAAAAAATCGTAAGGGATATTTTTATAGACAAAATAATGTAGAAGAAAATATTCAAATTAAATGTAATAGGACATACTAAAGAATATAGTACAGTTAATAGAGTACAGTTTGAGGAACATAATATCTTTTATTGTATTTTAATATTTTTTGGATAATGTCCAATAGTCTGCCGCATTAGCAAGAAAAAAAATATTTTTTTGTCTATTTAGTTCTTATGCACGTGACGATAAATTTATTTAAAGTACCAGAAAAAGAAATCACGTAATCAGAATTTAATAAATTAAATTCTAAAAATTAATCTTTAAAAATTCACCAAAAATCAGAAAATGTAGGTAAAGATTCGAAAAAGATCTCATTTTAAAGGAATTTTTATGATCTTTCTCGTGATATAAATTTTATAACCCTCAAATTATTATATTAAATGCAAACTTTAAAAAAGTTATTAAAATAGCTTAAAAACTTAATTTTTAAAAAATCTAAGAATTTTTCAAAAATCTAATGCACCCCTACACTATAAGAATCACCATGCAAAATTTCAGCCCTTTAGGTCCAGCGGTTTGGTCTATGCGTTGTATGTCAGTGAGTTAGTCAGTTACGGAACTGTTTTATACATATAGTTATATGAATTAGAGAGAGAGACAGAGAGACTCACTACTGAGCAATAATAATAATTAAAAAATATAAAAACACACGAAATCAAAAACTAAGGCGTTTTTTCTTTCTTTTAAACTTATTTATACCACTCTAACAAGGCCATTGTTGATAACCAAATCTGAATTTAAACGTGGTACACGTTTTTGTGGAGGCTTTCCCCATCAAAATCGTTAAGGGACGAAAATGCGACACGCAAAGAATCGCGGTCTGTCAGTGTTATAGCTCGGGGAGTTCCGTTGTATGAAAAGTAGGATTGACTGTTGTTTTCCACACCACATAGACTCATGAAGTTTCATAATAATTTATTGAAAATGAATCGGAGTATAGCTGTCAGCGAAGAATGTGGTGATGTTTGTGTGGTCGAAAGTACCATCAGTGGAAAGATGAAATTATTCGTTACAGTTTGCGTTTCCCCGAAAAGCAATATGAAAGATATCAGATTTTTTTTCTGATAAATTTACTTATGTATGCACACGGCATCTGAAATGTTAGAAGAAGTTCATGGAAAACAGTATGGGTATATTCCGATAATTTTACCGATAATTTTCCGATTATTAAGTGGAGATTTTAATTTGGATTCAAATAAGAAAACTTATAGACCCCACGGAAAACAGGTTTGGATGATAGTCAAAATTTAAGCAATTTCTATTAACTACTCATGGTGGTTCGTCTACCAATAACGTTTTTGCAAGATATATTGAGAAGAACGATTGCGAACGAAATGCTGGAATAAATAATACATACATGCTTTAAATGTACTATTGCTAATAAAAAATACTTTGGCTAAGAGCATCTAAAAACAGTAAAATGTCAGTATCATTCCAGAGCTCTGTGTCTTTCACGACTATGGGGTGCTTAGTTCCCATTTCCAAGGAAATATAAATCCTCTTATCCCAACGTTTCTTTTATGTCCACCTGTTAAGTTGCACAGAATAATTACAAGATAAAAAGAATTTTTTATATACCATGTTTTTAAATTTTCTGTTGAATCATAAACTTGACAATTCTATGTATTAATAAATACTTTTTAAAAAATTTTTTGATGAATTATCCCATCAACTTGAAAGAAAATGAAGTTAATTGGAAGTTAACTTGCATATAACTTTTCGTTCCCGTTCCGGCCAATAGATGGCTGCACCAGTCTACAAAACAAAATTAACCGAAAATGACTGAAAATTAATTTAATTCTGCTTAAAGATGGATAAAAGTATTTAAAAAATGCATTGTCATCGTGTTCTGAGCTATTCTAAAAGTTTCAAATGTCTATCTAGTCGGGAAGTTAGTTAAAAATCAATTGCAAGATTTGTACTTGACACACACACACACACACACACACACACACACACACACAAGAAAGCAAGTTAATAAAAACATGGTAAAAATGTGTTAAAATAACCCACCACCTCCACCCCCGATTACTATTCGGTACTCGCGATTGGTCAAAGTTAATTGCAAATGCATACCAAATGTGCTGAAAAAGAATGTTATGATATACTGATCCAAATTTAGCTCTGTACCACCACTTAAAAAAAAGAAGCATATTCACAGCACATCATTTTTTTTTCTTCTTTAATTTTCAGTTAGTTTGATTTGATTACAACATAGGTGTTTGGCCTGGTTAGATCGAACTCGCCGATTGCGGTGATTAGTTTGCATTCCAATCGACTGGACGCTAGTCAGCTGAGAGGAATGGCGAATTACCAGTCACATGACCAACACCGAGATCATTGCCAAGGTGAGATGATAAAGGGTAGATAAGGAGCCAGTTATTCTCGGAATGATTCTCCAAAACTAATCACCTGTCTGTCCCGCGGATCAAAATAGCTCATTATGAGAACTTATTGAGAGTTACCCGTTGTTAATAAGCGATTACAGAGAAGTAAGTTTATTAAATGTAGACCGTATTTAGAACGTATGCAAAAACAAAAATACTCAGAGGCTTAAAAGAAACCAGAAAAATTGTTCCATAATTGTTTTAACATCAGTTGAGAGAAACTGCTAGCTAACTGTGACCCACCTTCTCTTTTTACCCTAACTATGGAAATTTATATTATATATATATATATATATATATATATATATATATATATATATATATATATATATATATATATATATAATGTCTTGTAGAAGCAGCTGGAAAAGAGTTGATTATTGGGACGCAGTAAATAGGCGATTTAGTCAATATAGTTTTATTTGTCGTTTATTACGCAGTTCCCCATGAGGGGGGGGGATAGACCGAGTGACATATGAAATGTAACAAACAATGTCAGAAAAAGGCGAGACTTTCAGCTGTGTTCTGATTTTTCTATCGGGAAAATCCAGAAGAGGTGATGCAAAGGTTATTCCCTATGACGATATGTTACGTCATGGACTAGGGCGTGTCCAATTATTCTTATCGGCTCAGTCTCCCTAGACAGAGGTTTTACTAAGTCTATAAGGATCTTTCTTTGTCTACAGGGGAACGAAGGGATTAAGTACTGCAAGCTTTATGAGCATTACATCATCGGATAAATTATGCTTTACAGGAACATGGAGAAGTCAAATTATTAATATAAAAATTCTTTATATATATGTATACATACACACACACACACACACACACACACACACACACACACACACACATATATATATATATATATATATATATACACACACACACACATATATATGTGTAGAGAGAGAGAGAGAGAGCTAGCATCTTTCTGTAGTGGGTTGGATTGTGTGGTATTGTTGGTCATCAGGTTTAAAAAAATTAGTGGAACTTCCGCTATTGGAATTGTGTCGCCTCCAGTGTGTTCACAAGGTTAAGCTACACAGAGGACTCCGTAGTAAGGTTGAAATCTTGGTCCACGGCTGCGAAATTCGCTGGGGATGTCAAATTTTACATTTCAGTGATTTTTTTTTTCACGAGGTTATTCAAGCAATTTTGTCATGTACGATCTATCTTGGATCGCGTCTTTGGATCACCCTCTCAGTACAGTTTTATCCAGCAATTTTTGATTTCGATAAGTTTGTATATAAATAAGCGGGGATAACATAAGATAAAAGCAAATATAGTTGAAATTTTTTTTCAACATCTCAAACGCTTTGTATTGCTTGTATAACAGATCACTTATTAACGCCGCAGTTACTACCAGTGCACTCAGAATCCAAAACGGTTTGTTTAACGTACGTCCATCAACAAGAATCATTTTTCCTAGGCACGCTCGAGTGAAAAATAATTGCTGAAATTAGAAAATTTTCTTTACACAGATTACATTTCCGTTTAGCAAGACTGATGTGATTTTTACTGTTGCATGTGGGTAATGCACTGAAAATCTAGATCGAAGTAATTGAAGCAGAAAACTAACAGCCAAAAATATGCCCGGGTGCCGAAATTCCAAAATTTTCTTTCACTCGCACCGTCAGTGTATTTAATATTAAAGAGGGAGACGCTGTCGTTCAACTTTTAGTTGACTTGCGTGTTAGTTAAATCAGTATTCGTTTAAGCAATTTAGTACTACAGTAAAGTATTATTTTTAAGGCTGCTGTGTACTAACCCAATTGTATTCGTTCACCTCAATGTTTACCTATAGAAAAATGTGTCTAAGGATTGCCGACTTGGATAATGCCGACTTGGATTAAAGTTTTATTTTAATTGTACTCCGTAATACAGAAAAATTTTACACCTTGGGGTATTTTTCGTTTAAAAAAATGCAAATAACATTTTAAAATTTAAATTATTCGGAAAAAAATCTGGTGTAGTGCGTTTTAAACGCTTATCAATTCCATCAGTGGACGAAATTTAAAAAATGAATCGTGTTGCAAGGTGCAGAAAAGTTCAGGCTATCTGAAAATACCATTTTTATTGGATTATCAGCATTTACGTAGCTGTAAATAGTAGACAAATTTTCTCCATAGGTTATCATTGAAGTGAGCGAATCCAATAGGGTTAGTGCAGGGCAGCCTTAAGATAAAAAATATTAGTAAAAGTTTGATGCAATATTTGACAAATTCTACGTTTGGTAACAGTACACTGCTCTGAGTATTAATTCTTGTTCGAGTTCGAAACTAGCAAAAATGTGCTTTCTTTGAATAAGTGTCGCCTTTCATAACAATTGATCAATACTAGATTAAAATCCTTTTAACAGTGCAATACAACCATACACCTGACTATAATTCGTGTGTGACTGTGAGTTAAAACCAATGTCATTATCCTCTACGCCACCAAAAGTTGAAGTGCTAATAAAAAATTTTAGATCGCAGCATACTGAAAATATACTCTCCCCAAAATATCAGTATTTAAAAGCTAATAAATATAAATCGTTTTAGGAAGTATTATAACCAAAGTACAATCACCAAAAATTTATTGTTCACTTAACAGAAAAGAACCTTATAAAAATGTAATAGCACCTACCGAAAAGATCATAGCTTTTATCTAAAGATGTTATTCACAAACAGTTGCTGTAAAAAAATGGTTTAGCAATAATCCATTTCCTCTTTAGTTAAATTTTTTTTTTCCAGTAAAGAGTAAGCTTTTCATAAAACAAATTATTAATTTTTTCTCTTTAAAGCAGGGGAAAAACATGAGCATCTGTTATTTGCGTAAGTCTTAACCATATTTAAATATTAAAGAATTTTATCTTACTCATATTTCTATTTTGTGAAATATAACTTTAGAGCCTTAAAGCAGCTTTAAAACACATCTACGCAAATTTTAAGAGTTTAAAAAATTTAGAAAGAATTTGGGTGCGAGAAGTTTTGCTACAATCTTTGAACGATATTTCATCAGCTATTTCTATTATATGATAAATAAATAGACTCACGGCGAGATTTAAAAGAGAAAAAATATTATATAAGGGCCAGATAAGGCATAAAGAGGCAGATATAAAAAAATCTAATGAAATTTTCTTTCAACTGCGACAAATTCAAAATACATGCCAAATTCGGTGCAAGCAATTGGAATCTGTCATTCTCAGATTTTAAGTTACAGATTACAGACACTGTAATTCCCATCTTTTTTGTCATAGCTGACAGATGCATCGCCAAAATTTCCGATTACTCACAGACCTAATGGAAAGTATGATGATGAGGTCGAAAGTATTAACCAATTTTCTTTTTTACGACGTACTGTAATTTCGGATTTTCCAGGGCATTAATCAGCAATTTTCGTGACGGTTCGAGCACATTTTTAAACACACTGCCAGGAAGTGACTGCACAATGCTTTTCAAACCCTTCATTATTTTACCAAACGCCCAATCACAGAAATCAAGTTAACAATGAACAGGAAATTTTTTTTACGTAAGCTAACTCTAGATTCGAAGATATACGCAGTGTTTCACTGAAGTGATCAAACACCAACGCTTTTCATAAAGATATTAAATGATTGTAGCAATTACAAAAGTGGTATTACATCTTATAATTTTATACATAGTTCTAATTGTGATGTGTTTAGGATGAAATTATAATATATGTTGTATATGCACAATGTAATTCCCGTTAAGCTAAAAAAATTTTTTTTCAGGTAGTCTCTTCTAACGAAACTTTCGCGGGTTAATTACGTAGGAATCCTTATCGTTGCTTACTTCTTTTGTATGTATATATGTATGTGTTACATATATATATATATATATATATATATATATATATATATATATATATATATATATATATATATATATATACGTGTATATATCTCAACATTTTGACGCATTTTGGTACTTTTCTGTTTAACTGTTTACTGCTTGCCCAAGTGATACATACTGGGTCTGGCGCGCTGCCAAAATTATAACTCGCGACGACAGACGGTTTTAGCGTCTGAAATTTTGCTTTCCGGAGGACCGTTATGAAGGAACGTAATCCTACGTTAAAAGAAAAATCACTAAAGTGATCAAACAAACACTGTTCCATATGACTACCATCAGGTTTTCAAACATGAATCAATCTATCCGACATGGAGTGATTTTTTTTTTTTAATTTCTTACTAAGTTATGTTCCATTCATCATTTATTACGAATTTCAGTTGCACGCTTCTCTTTTGACATTTTATAATCCATTTCTCCTCAAATTAAATTCTGTAGAGTACTTATCAGGAGACTGAGGAGCCTTTTTTTTATTAATTAGGGTAATTATACAGCAGTCAGTGTCGAGAATTCCGAGTCATTGAACTTCGTTGCTTCAGGTTACTGTACTGATAGATTAGGAAGTTTATTCTGCACGCAAGTTCTTATAATGAAGAATTCAAACCCCATTTTAAAATATCAAGATTTTCGTTGCAAAAACCGAATAAATGAAAGTACAGTAAAACCTCCTTTATCCAGACTAACTGGGACCATAGGCAATCCGGATAAACCAGGTAATATGGATAATAATAAAAACAAAATCTTTAACTTAGCATATGAGGACTTACCGTTACAAAACTATGTTTTGTAACAAAATTACATAGTATTGTTTACAAGACATTAAAACTATAACTTCTCGCATCATTTCTTAACAAAGAATTGGTCCACTCTCTTCTGTTTCAAACACGTGTGGCGAACTGTGCATTGAATCAAACTAAAAAGAGAATATTTGACGTACTTATAGTAAGGTTCTTGCTATCATAGTTAAAAATTATATAATGTGAACATTAAATAAAAATGTCTACAAATCTGATCCGGATAAACGAGGGCCGGATAAACGATGTTTTACTGTATGTATGATTTCGAGAGAACATAACATCTAGATCAGAGGTATTCAAACTGCGACCTACCAAGCTTGAATGTGCGGCCCGAGACTCTGGCATTCATTATCAGGCAGGTGCTTTTCTACACATTATTTTGGAAATGAGTACCTAAAATGTCAAAAACTGTACAAAAATGTGCCACCTACTGCTGACGTTGTTCACATCAATGCATCTTTGTAAATCATCCAATTTCAAACTGAAATATGCGAAGAACGTATATAAGAATAGACTTACTGATTCTTACCTTCATGACGTATTGAGAGTAGCGTGTAGCTAATATATAAACCTGGTTTGTCTAAAAGTAGTCAAAAGTTTGTCTCAACATAAAAAATACCACTCATTTTCATGTAAAATTTTGAATACTTTTAGGTTTCGAGTTTTATTTTTTGCATAGTTATACAGGGTGTTTAAAAAAGAACCACCCGATTTGAAATGAGTATATTATGAAAAATATTGAACATAGAAACTTAAAATTAATTTTATATTACATGGCTAATCATAAATATTTTTTACAAACCAAATTAAAAGGTGCTCAATATGCCCACCTTTGGATGCACGACATACGTCTATCCGGTAGGCAAATTCGTCCCAAACTTTTGCGAGCATGTCTGCATACACTGCTTCCACGGCTGTTATGCGTACACAGACAACCCGTGTCTTGGAATTGTTTAAACCATCGTCTTATGCTCTGAGAGGTAGGAACTTCAATCTACCAGGGCTTTATCGACGAAAATCACGCTGAACAGTTGTTATGGACTCACACTTCGCAAAACGTAGAAGACAAAATGATTTCTGTTGTGCAGTCGCCATCTTTACAAACACTGAAGTGGAAGTGGCGAGCGAAGGAAGAGAGTTAGCGCTACTTGTCGGCAACTGCGTGAAACTCGAGATTTCCCTCTTTCTACCCATATATTATTCGATCAAAACGGATTTAAAGATGAATAATTATAATTTTTTTTAATCGGATAATTCTTTTTGAAACACCCTGTATTATACACTGGTGTAAGAAATTAAGAGAATTTGCGGACTTGGTCGATTATCTCTAGAACTACTGTACCGATTTTAATGAAATTTGATATGTACATACATTGATACAATACAAAACAAATAATCATTCAATAATTGTAATACACACGCATGATTGTGCGTAACACTCGTTGGAGTCGGAAGGTATGAAACAGCGGTTGCAGTATAAACAATAAAAATGGATTAATAGATGGGTTAATAGGGGGTATGGTCCCCTCTTACAGATATACAGGTCTCGCAGCGTGATTTTATACTTGAAATAAGGCAGTTTATCATTTCCTGTGGTAATTGGTTCAATTCCTGTGGCAATCGTTCAGCAACGCTGTTTTCATTCCCTGGATGGTTCTCGGAAGGGGGTTGCGAGTTGTTATTGCCCTCCCCAGAGCGTCCCAGACATGCTCTATAGGGTTAAGGTCTGGAGATCTGGCTGGCCAATCCATCCGGCGAATATCCTCACTCTCTAGAAATTCGCCGACCAGAAGAGCTCTATGTGGCCTCGCGTTATCGTCCATTAAAATGAACTCAGGGCCAACTGCATCCCTGAAAAGGTGAACATAGGGCTCCAAGACCTCATCCCTATACCTCACACCAGTCACAGTGCCCCTTTCAAAGACATGGAGAGGTGTGCGGCCATCCGACATGATGCCTGCCCAGACCATTAAACCTCCTCCGCCATAATGGTCGATTTCGCGGACATTGGAGGGTTGGCAGCGGGTCCCTGGTTCTCTCCATATGAACGTACGGCGAGAATCCATATGAATGTACGGCGAGAGGTGTTTAGGCTGAACCGGGACTCATCAGTGAAGAGAACGGTCGCCCATTGATCCATACTCCAATCTCTATGCTCTCTGCACGATGATAAACGTATTCTCCTGTTCGTAGAAGTGAGCGGGACTCAAACAGCAGGTCTTCTTGCAAACAACCCTCTCTCATGAAGTCTTTTGGAAACAATCACCCTTGATACAAAGATTCTTGTGGCTGTATACAAGTCACGAGTGAGCTGAGAAGCTGTAGCACTCCTGTTACGCCTGGCTATAATCGACAAATGGCGATCTTCTCTGGCCGTCGTGGCTCTTGGACGACCTAGCCCAGGCTTTCTCTCGATGGATCCGATATCCCGGAACTGTTTCCATAACTTACACACGACGCTGGGCATTAAATTGAACTCTACAAATTTGGACTTGAGATTGGCCTGCTTCTAGCCTCCCCACAATTCGCCACCTCATTCTATCATCTAAACGTTGGTGGCTACTCATTTTTACTGTTACAATTTGAAATTAACTGATTGCTGCAAAATAACACCATCTATTAACCCATTTTTTTTGTTTATTCTGCAACCGCTGCTTCATACCTTCCGACTCCAACGAGTGTTACGCACGATCATGCGTGTGTATTACAATTATTGAATGGTTATTTGTTTTGTATTGTATTAATGTATGTACATATCAAATTTCATTAAAATCGGTACTGTAGTTCTAGAGATAATTGACCAATTCTGCAAATTCTCTTAATTTCTTACACCAGTGTAGTACTATGATCGGGCAATGTAGCAAACAAATGCATGCGGCCCTCGAGATAAAAAGTTTGAGTATGGCTGATCTAGATGTTTTTCTTCTAAAGAATTAAATACTATGTCCTGGTACACAAAATTATGAGAAATTGAAGAATAAAATTATGCACATATCGCACCCGGGCAAGAAAAGTGACTTTCAAAAAATGGCAATTTTGAGGTTATGTCATTGAAAAATACGTATGAAGTGCCCCATCGTGCACGATAAGCGACACATCTCTATCTCGCAATTTGTCCACCTGAGGGCAGTTGTATCAGTATTATTGTAATGCTATTTCAAGCTTTATAGTATTCAAGTCGATTTTTCTCAAATGATGCATTTTTGAGATGTATCATTTTTTCCCGGGGTGCGATATGTTAAATAAACTAACGAGTAGTCAGAAATACCGGTAATTCGCCCTTTTTAAGTCCTGGTGTAGCAAAAGTGCTTTAAAAGCAAACTACCATGGGTTAGTACACAATAAAATATGAACAGAACTTGCTTAAAAACTGGGACGAAACTTCAAACTTGGTCGGAAAATTAACTTCAGTAAACTGAAAACAAAGAAAACATTCTTTTCAATTACACGACCAGCCACATACCAAAAGAGATTTTAAAGAAGCAAAGGAGTAATTTAACTCTTCCGCCTCACATTACATTATTTCCATAGAATGGAAAACATACCTTAGGTCAGACGTTCTCAACCTGGGGTTGCGTTACTCCAAGAGGACGCGTCAGGACTTTTAAGGTGCTCGGAAAAAAAAATTGAAAGGTCAAGGAAGGTACATATATCAGTAGTAACGTAAATTTTCGATGTTTTTAAGCCACAATATATAAACTAGCATAGCATTCACCGTAAATTGAGTTTTAATGAAAATATATGCATATGCATCGTTTATTCATATTTGATTCAACAGCTTTTTAATTCAAATGTAGGCCCATTATTTTCAGTTACAGACATAAATTTGGAATAATAGAAATACGTTATTTACAAACATTTTTGCAGTATTAAGTGTACAATTCATAGAATCGGACTCCATTGTGGTATGCATGGGGGAGGGAGGCGCCTGACTGTTGAGACCCACTGTCTTAGATGAGGACACGCCCATGTTGGGAATCAATGGCCGGAGTATTCCTATAATTACCTCTAAACGTTGTGTTCTAGCTAATTACAAATAAAGAGAAATCTAGGATCTTTCCAAATTTTATTTTTAATTTTAAAATATGCATATACATTGTTTGTTCATATTTGAACAGCTTTTATGTTCAGGCCCATTTATGTTCAGTTAGACATAAATTTGGAATAAAATACGTTATCCATAAATATTTTGGCGGTATTAAGCGTACAATTCACGGAATTTGGCTCCAAATTGGTATGCATGGGGGAAAAGGTTGAGAACCAATGCCTTAGGTAAGAGCGCGCCCATGTTGGGAATCAGTGCTCGGAAAGTTCCTACAATTACCTCTAAACATTGCGTTCTAGCCAATTACAAATAGAGCAACCTAGGATCTTTCCAAAGTTTTTCAACAGGAAAATCACACGATTGTGAGTTAAATGCAAGGAAAGATTTCTCTTGAGGATTTATTCATGTGATTTTCAAGGAAACACAGAGGGGCGTAAGCACACTTTCGCAATTTAAATAAATTGTTGACCTTCGAAACAACTCTCTCTCTTCAGCACGGAAAGTCGATACTAAATCTTCCCCGCGTAGGCCATAGAAAACTACAAACTGAAAAATGCTTCAATTGCATCCTATTTACACGACAGTAGCAGTCAAATTAGGCTCAATATACCTCAAACAAGCCATGGAGATGACATAGATCATGGGAAAAGGAATTCTCCACAGGTGAACGAATCTCGCAATTGATACTCGAAACACGTAAAATTCTCCATGAGATTGCAGAAGATGAGACTCGTATAAAAACCCTCCCAGCGTGTGACTGACAGAGGATAAGGCGACCTTTAATACAGTAGGGCCATTTAAAACAACCCTTTAAAAAAAAACAGAGTTTCATGGAGTCGTGGGAGCAGTTTACGCGTTCCAAGCACGCGATCTCCACCTCTAAAAACAGTTCCGCATCGGGGAAAAAAGGAGCTACAAACGTTTGAACTTTCAGAGAAGCCAGAATATATTCCCGTTCAAAATAGGGCTATTCATTTTTTTCTGTCGGAAGCGGAACTTTTAACGCTATTTTTCGTACCAGAACAATGGTCAAATGTATTTTTACAGCCTTTTGAAATATGTTTCCGTATTCGTTTACCGATGTGCCAGGACAACTCTACAGGAGATTCAACATTCAAAAAGAGAAAGTAGAGATTTTCTAACTGATATTCAATTTTCTTCGGTGTTGATAATTGAAGATTATAGATCCATACGGGCACATAGTCGTAAAATGTTCATTAAAAAACACATTAATAATGTATCCAAAAGTAAAACTTTATCAAATATTTGGTCATGTAGGAAATTTAGCTATTAATTTCACCAGTATCTTCAGTTAAGTGACAGTTTTCCTCTGAATATTTGATACAAAAAACCTAAAATACTGTTGTTTACTATGCCCCCTGGACAGAAGTATTCTATACCAGGCTCGCATATAGGCTCGCCATTCCATATAGGCTCGCGGGCAGAGGGGTGCACTCCAGTTTAAAATAGCACCACAAAGGTCGGAGTTCGATTTAGCCAGGCGCCACCTCAATATTGACCGAGCAACCCCAGGGACGACATCTGGGGTGATCGTACCCTCTCCCACCCTCTTTTACCTCATAGAGAAAGTTCCCAGTCTACGGATTTAACGTATCCATATCCACCCTAGACACTGAGGCATTTAATGGCGCTTATCGGGATTCGATCCGAGCACCCTCAGCACCGAAAGCTGAAACGCTACCATTAGGCTACCTCAAGCCCAACTAAAATACTTGAAGCCCTATCAAATCTACGCTACAGAAATAGACAAATCTTATTTTTAGAATGTAACAGCTTATACACATATCCTCACCCTCTGTTTTGTTAAAGAAATTTTATTTAAACCAATCATCTCATTTCCCGTCGCCCAGAGGCTAAGTGGTTAAGGCATCAGCCTGCCACACCGGGGGAGAGGGTTCGATTCCCGAATAAGACTTGGTTGTATTCTGAGGAACTCGTCAGCCTTCCGCTTGCAAAAGTAAGAAAGTAGTCTAGAAAGGAGAGCTGCAACCCATCGTCCATCGCCGGTGTCATCGTTTGTTAGCAAAAAATTCTTATGTGATTGTGTGATTTATGTTTCTATTACCTTGTACTGATATGTACACCGGACTGGGGTGTGACGTATATCAATCCAACCTCTCTTAAGGCAATGGCACCCCTTCTTCTGCGGATAGTGCTTCTATCCACAGACACAACAACAACAACCTCATTTCCCATTTCCCAAACTTAAGAGACTTTATAATTAGTCATTTTCTGCTTATATGATTAATATGCTAATCCTCGTTATAAAAACTACTTTATCCTATAGCTGAATTCCCATTTACATGGCAATCAATCCTATATGTTCGGTAAGTAAAATCTTTCAATCTAAATATCATATAAAGATATATTTTTTTTAAGTTTCGACCTATTCAAAAGGGTTTAATTGACCATCCACAGTTATCTTAAAAAACACACCTCTTTTCTATAACACCGCATAATTTTGTGGTATACAGCAATGCTTAACATTCATGACCGCCAGATTTAATATTCCTGCAGTGTAAATCAACTTCGGCGTTCACCTGCAGGATTTTCGCTTGGAGTCCATCACTGATGAAATTTTTGTCCTTGAGGCACATGATTCATAAGAACAACAGAAGTACTCCCAAAGGTGAACGGGCAGATAATAAATAGATCACCTATAAGTAAAAGCACGCGTAATAGAGGGGTTGGGCTTATTTGGATTCCATGCCCTGTGGATGTTCGAACGTATACGATTAAACGTGCACGACATGGCAAGATAGGGCAATTTTAAAAGGCTTTTTGGTACCAGGGAGAATCGATAACCGGGATTTCATTAACAAGATGAGAAATCAAGGGTCTAGTCTGAGGTTTGATAAGTTGTCAGCAGTTAAATTACTACAGTCGAACCCCGTTATAGCGAACCCGATATATAACGAACTCATGGATATAACGAATGAAAATTTTGGTCCCACCGTTTTCCTATTGTATTTAATGCTAATTTATCCTTTTTATAGCGAACCTCCGAAATCTTAAGAATCGGATATAACAAACTTTTTTTCAGTCGACTTCTGGGGTTTTTTTTTTTTTTTTTAACTTTTCCTTTGTGATGATGAAGTCATTCCATGTGAAAATCCGACTGGTGAAGATACTGTGGAAGAAATTAAAATGAATCATTCTGAAATCGAAGATTCTGCATCTGATGTTGATGAAGAGGAGCACATAAATGACAAAATCCCGACCACCTGAGATTCTACAGCAACGATGCGTATAATTAATAAGTTTTTGTCTACACAAACAGTGGAAGAGTGTTGGAGTCATTTGATGTATTGGACAAAGAAGTACATGAAATGTTTTTGAAATCGGCATCACGTCAGCAGAAGATTACCGATTATTTCTGTATCAAAACAGTGAGCAACAATTAAAGGTAAAATGAATTTATTCCCATTTGTCTTCATTTTTAGTTAATTTAATTAGTATTGTGTCAGTTTAATGTAATCGATTTTAGTCAATTTAATTCATTAATGATCATTTTTAATAGATTTTTATCATTTTTTAATATATCATTATTGATTACTCATAACAACTAATGAGTCATACATTTTGTGAACTCTAACATTTTTTTTAACGGTTCGGATATAGCGAACCACCGGATATAGCGAACAAAACCTTTGGTCCTTTGAAGTTCGTTATAACGGGGTTTTCTGTATTCTGTTTTCGTCCAAAATTAATAGCTTTCGAGGCAAGTTTTTATTTCACTTTTCTTGTACCTTGACCATTTTTCCCCCAATTTTGTAGTTTTCCTGTAATGATTCTTAAATAAGAATGGAGATTTTCGAAATTACGTACTAATACATTGTTTCATACAATAACTTTTTCCGCTTACATTTTATTCCTTTTCCTTTAACTCCACCGGATATTTTTACCGTCATGTACCTTCCTTTAAGAGTAACTTTAAAGCAAATAATAGAATTATCACTTGAAATTACGATCAGCTGCATAGAAACACTGCAGGCTTCAGTTAAATCTTTCGGAGCAGTTTTTTTTTTTCACCAAGTCAGTGCCTCTTAAAAAAAATTTCAGCAGTGGTATCTCTTAGTCATTATTTGCTATAAAACCCTATCTTTTCTTTATCTAATTCTTCTTGAAGTATCTTTCCCAGAAGCTGCGCAACTGATGATTTTCTATTTCTTGACAATGATTACGAGTTAACTTTTAGCTTTTACTCAAAATGAATGATTTAATAATTTCTTTAAGGTTGTTTTGGAAATGTTTGAAAATTGATTTTAATATAAAAAAGGGGAATATACTATGTTCCTTATTATTGTGGATAATTAATTTTCCCTTTTACATCGGTATTAATTGCACGTTACAGTTAAAATAACGGCATTTTTACCACGTTTTTATTAACTCGCTTTCTTGTTTGTGTGTTTGTCCAGTACAAATCTTGCAATCGATTTTTAACTAACTTCCCGACTAGGTAGACATTTGAAACTTTTAGAATTGTTCAGAACACGATGACAATGCATTCTTTTAATACTTTTAGCTATCTTTAAGCAGAATTGAATTCATTTTCAGATAATTTTGCTTTGTATGGAAAGTTAGTTCGGAAAAAATCCGCAAGGTGACGCTTCGATCGAATTCAATGCTTGCACTTTTGCGTAACGGCGTTTGACGATTTTGAAAACAGAATACATGCGAATTTAGTTTGTTAAAAAAAATATTGTGCGAAAATTTTTTAAAAAATTATAAAAGTTAGCAGTTTGTAAAGTCTGTGGATAGTGGAAACGACTAAAAAGTGATTTAATTAAATAAAAGAAAGTGAAAAAGAATAATTAAGTAAAAAGAATAATTTGTGCAATTAGTTTATATGATTCAACAGAAAATTTAAAAACGTGGTACATAAAAAGTTCTTTTTATCTTGTAATTATTCTCCAATAAAGTCCATAAGTTTCTTAGACAACAGAACTTATATTCCATCGCACTCCATATGCGGTAGTACATATCAATCTAGCTAATTCACAAAATATCACAATACATATGTTACTCTTCGAATTATCAAATTTCACTATAATCTAACTAATTTTAAAAAAGATTATCTGGACAGTTTTTTTTACAGCTAAATGTCTCCCAAATTTCGAGTCGTTTTCATTTTAAAATGTCATTGTAAAGCCAAAATCGAAAATTATTTTTAAATTCTCACCGATGTTCTTACTTATGTATACCTTAAGCTGTCACAACACTGGTAAACACCGGTGTAAAAGTCGACATCACGGAAAGATTGAAAATTCAATCTTTTAAATCATCTCCCTCCCCCCCCCCCCCCCTCCCAGACGGAAATATAGAAATCAACTGAACCACTGTAATAGGTATATCTTAAATCAAGTTCCGCATGCGAATAACAAAAAAAAAAGCCCCAAACTTTCACTTTCTCGGTTATTCATTTTCCACTCGGAAGTTGAGCTTGAAAACAATTTTATTTTTTCTTCAGAACAATGCTGAAATGATTTCTTTCTTTTTTCTCTCTCTCTCTTTAGAGAAGAATTTTCATAAGAGTATTTCCGTATTTTATTTACCGTGCTATCGACACGAGCATTAAGCGAAAGTCGATGCGTCGACGTGAATATAAAGCTGATATTCATTGTTTTGTTTAGTTTTTCCCCCTCACAACATCGCTGCTGTATTTTTCCCTGAACGCGGCACGCCAAAGCCAGTAAAAATGAAAAAAAATAGTTGGGACTCGAAAATATCGCATAATGCCATTGGAAGACATTGTATAGAATTATTTAACAACTGGGCGTTCGATATCCATCACACGGCGTTCATACAATGGCAGAAAGAAAAAAAATGCACGAATGATTGTTAAATTGAAAGCTATTTTTAAAGCGAATGTGACTCATGTACATATATAGCGATACAATTTATTTTTTTAATTTGGGGAAAGGGAGGAAAGAGTGGTTCATTAGACAGTGCTATGCCCAAATACTACATTGAAACCGAGAAAATTAAGTTTTAATAAAACATTCAATTAAAAATTTCAGTTACCTACGGTCGGTTCTCCAGTTAACAAAAAGAATGTTATTTGACTTAGAATAATAATTTTCCCCCAGATAGCTAAACATGTCGAGCAACCCAGCACCTATTTAACTCAACTTTTAATCATTTGTGGATTGGTTCCTTGTTGCATAATACTGGACAATTATAATAAGAACTTTTTCTATATGCTGAGAGGAGGGTCAGATTCATAGTCCTCCACATTTACGAGGATCTGGTAGGCGCCACTGTGGTAGTGAAATATTCCCATATATATATATATATATATATATATATATATAAAACATGCTGTACATACACACACACACATACATATACATTTCAATGAGGCAGGCACTTGTCTCTGACGTTAGGTACTTTTTGACATTCTCCCATGAAGATCCACGAATTTTTGCTGGCTACTTTATTATGGGAGCACCCTATAGGTGAGCCAGCATTGCTCCCTATGAGGAGAACGACAAGGAAACGACTAAGCCTTATTCGGGATTTGAATACAAGCGCTCTGTGGAGCAGCTCGGAACGCTAACCAGTATACTATGTGGACGGCTCGCGGATATTTGAAAGCCCCCAACTTAATTCTCCATGCTACTGACCATATTTAACACAAAAAATAAAAAATACTCTGTATAGGCTACACAGTTTGTTTATTAATTTAATTACAACAATCAGCAATGTAGGCTAATACACACAAACGGTTGGTTTGGGAGCGTTAATAAGGCCCTCTCTTCTTACACTTCAGCCAAACAAACTAGGACTTACTGTTTAAATACCATTCCATTAGGCAACATACAGTCGCGCTACTTGCCGTAATCGAACCCACAGACATTAATTCCGAATCGCTCACGTGCAGATTATGAGCATGGCATAACTGTTCACATACATTATGAGATGAACTACGCTCACAGTGTTCAAATCGTAGTAAAAATTATTAACTGGATACATCTTACAGTGATAGCGGTGGCACTTATTATATATTGGAATTTGTTTTAATTCGACAGCACAGAGAGGTCTGAAAATTGTCAGTCAGTTTTAGGTTTGTCATTAAAAGTTTATAAAACAGTTCTATATATAGTACAGTACTGTATTACATAAACTTCGATGAATGCAACTTAGCAGTAGACTGCAAAAATAAAAAATAAAAATAATAAAAAAAATTATTATTTAAGACTTTATGTAAAACTCGCAAATAAAAATTAACGAAGGTAAACAGGCAAAAGTCGAAATGAATTTCGTCCAAAATTTGGTGCCTTAGTATTTTAAATATGCTAACAAATTGCAATGATTTATAAGAAAATTCCCATAATGTTGTCCCATATTGTTGTTAAAATCTTCCAATTGTAGAACCGACTGCTTCAAGAAAAGTCACCTTTCATTATTTCACAAGGGAGTTTTTCGATTATGTTTTCGGGAAAACAATCAGATCAATCTATATTAAGAAATTTTTACAACTTGTTATACCTGAAGGTTAAAGCGTTCGAAAAAGGAAAAAAAAAGGAGTTTGAATAAATGATGATTAATGCTAATGATATGTATAACAAACATTATGAGTATGAATAGTAATTTATAATAGGTCAATAATATTGATTGAAACAATGCCTAGATGTTATGAAGATTGACGGGATAAAAATAGAAGAGAAATGTAATATCATGTACTTAATCGTTTTTATATCACGCAAATGCAATGTACTGAACTTTATACGTCTACCAAATTTTGTTCTGTCGTAAAAGTACTAGTAGACAAACAGGTAGGGAAATGGTGAGATGAAACGATGAAAACACACCTCTCATGACCTTTCTTTCGGAGGTTTAAAAACAATTTAATCTTAATAGAAAGACTTTTTTTACATAACGCATTACATAGCATTTATAAAAATAAATTGATAACTTTTTTAAAAAGTAATTGCTTTCATTTAAGTACAATGGAACCTCGATCGATAGTTCCCCGAATAATCATTTTCCCGTATGTGTCGTTTATTTCATCCAGTCCCTTTAATAATATTCCTTTGTTATGTTCCCGCATTTATATTTTAGTGTAATTGATCTTTTTAAAAACGACGGATAGAGGTTTCACAGTATACTACTTTCATGTATGCTGATGTTTTTGGACCGGGATAAAGATTTTAGACCAGGGGTGTTTAATTTATTTTTGGCTCGGGGGCCGCTTTGTGGAAGCGGAGGTTAGCGGAGGGCCGCACCTTTTCAAATTTGTTGCAATTATTAGTTAACTTTGAATTTTAGAAAAGGTATAAATTGTATCATAAAAATCAATAAATATAAATTAAATATTTATAGTTTTTCTGGCTGTCTTGGAGTTTTTGGGCTGTCTTTGACAGTTTTACTGGCTGTCCGGATTTTTCTGGCCGTTTTGGCGGGCCGCAATTTGTCCACCCCTGGTTTAGACAGTAAATCACAAAAGTTTAGTGTATGGGATGACTACATAAAATTGTTTCGAGATAGTTAAATACGATAAGTTCATAACTGCCGCTGAGGGCCTGGAGATGAACCAATGGTCAAGGTAACTGATCTTGCATAATGTTTGTAAAATTTAATGAAGTCGAACTAAATTTTATAATGTAATCAAACTAAACTTCGTATTATTCTGTTATACCTCACCCCCCCCCCCTTATATTTGTTTCTTTTGCTATTCCACCCAGTCTTCTTCCCTCTCTTGCTCTTCCCTCTCTTATATGGCAACATATTCAAGACCATGTGAAATTAGAGGCGGCATAAAAGCTATCCATTTAATTCCGTCTTTTCTTTGCCTTTTCTGAAAATGTGAATGGAGTGTAAAATGAAGTAGCCAGGTTAAGTAAAATAACGTACGCTTGCTTAATTTGTCGAGCCAGTGGTACCCAACTTGTTTGAAAGCCAGTTCGGGTCGCATTATCACTTTGTGAATGAATTCCAAAACACTTGCCAGCAAAAAATGCATCTATCATGGTATAATACACATAAAGTTTCACTGTAAGTAAAATATATCAGTGGTTTCAAAATTGATGATTCAGAAAGAGGATAGAACTTGTCTTTTAATATTTATAAGATAAATGCCCTTTTAATGAAAGCTAAAGGGGAAAAATGGCAGAGATATTTTTTAAGAACGAAAACAAACATACAAAAAAAAACTTATGTGGAAAGTGAGTACATAAAAAATAAAGTTTCATTCAGGAATATTAATTGAAATGTAGTATATTGAGAATTCCATTTCTTATGCATGTGGTGATGAAACTCATCAGGTCATATTTTCCCTTAGCTTTCAAAATAACTTGGTCGCCTCTGGAATCCAAATCACGACCTTAACCTTTTTTTTTTTTTTTGTAAGTGTGTCATACTTTTACCACTATACCACGAACTCATGTCATGATCTTCACTAATGTGTGTAAGCATCATAAAACTCGAAGATTAATTCATACAGCATTAATATGGGAGATAAAACAAAGGCTGAACTTTTTTAAACGGTTTGTGTCACCTTCAAGAGCTAAATAGGTACCTGATAGAAGACTGCTGGCCACCAGTTAGAGCCAAATCTAGTAGAATTCTAGTATACTACCCAATGTGAATTCTTACTACTACATCGATATACACTGAATCTTATATTTTATACCTTAGATGAAAACAACTCGTTCTGTGACAGTAGTCTGTATCAGACCTAAATGTTGTTATTGCTGCTGCTGTTTCTAATCCCCCCTGGTCTAGCGTCGCTAGACCAGGTCCACGAGTCCATAAATCAAGTCCATTAATAGGAGAGGAACGGTATTAAAGTCCTCCTTAGACAAATTTAAGCAAGTTAGGATGTGGCCAGGAGTGGCCTCGCTTTATTACACCTTTTACAAGTGGTAAAAGTTTTGTTTTGTCGATCAAATTTAAGGCACCTCAAGTAGCCACTGGTAAACCTAGTGATTGCAGTCTGCTCAGCTCTATAGTTCTTGAAGACCCTGTTCTACCAAGGCAGACACAATGACTCCTCCCCAAAGACTCCTCCTCCATCGTGGACGGAGGAGATCTCCCAAGTACTCTGGATAAACGATTTTGCCAAGCTAAATGTTCGTAGCTTTTTTGTGGGTAATAAGGTCTAATTATAGTGCGCTCGCCAATATAAATTGTAAGAACCTTATTGGTGCACACTTGATTACAACGTTGGAACTACAACAATGAATATTTTACGTCACAGGTGGAAAATAGCTCGCTTGAAAGTAAACCAAACCTTTCAGCCTTGTTAACACATTTGGCATGTGGTCAGAGAGAGTCGGCCATAACAGAGCTAAATGTTCGCCGCTTTTCTCTGGACAATATATGATCACACCCTACCTGATCCACTCATTAAAAAAACTTCGATCAGTTCATAAGAGTGACCACTTTTTATCGATATCCTATTTCTGATTCCACCCAAGGATCATTGACCGGCGACGACAACATTGCCACGAGAGGGGATTAGCGATGTTTGCCCAAAAACAATTCAATGGGTAATGAGGCGGGTGGAGTTGTAACGGAGCTTCTTTTGGTCGCAAAACAATGGCCCTCTAAGCACCGAATCAGGTTAACACGTGAAAAGAAAGGAAACGCATCTTTTCTTTCGGTCGCAAATGACGGTATACCTATCTGGTGCGTGTTTGGAAGTGATCACTTAGAGGCGATCGGTTTTATGCGATAGCATCTGGAAAAATCATTTACATAAAGGGATGACGTCAATATTTGGAAGAATTCACTCTATGTCCCTATAACTGGAATGTGGATTTGTAGGTTCGAATACCTTTCACAATACGCACGAAAAATATCCTGAAAAATAATTACCAACTGATCTACTTTTTTTAGGGCGAGGTAAAATTCATATCCTTTGGAGTTGTTGTAGGGTATTGTTGGATTTTAACAAGAGGATTTACTGATTGCTAAAAAATAAGGTAGATTATTCACCATGTCGATACTTCGATATCAAACACAATTTATACTTTTTTTTCTTTGGAGCATATAAGACATAAATCCATGTGACGCGAAATATGTTCAGAGAAGTATAAGGCAGTATTTTTTTTCAAAGTTAAATTCTAATGTCTATGACAAACACATTCAGTAAAAAGCTGGCGTTCTAGATCATTTTCAAATTCTTAACGTTTGATATCTGGTAGACTTCTCTGGATGGAATTATCAGATCAGAATGCTTTCTAACTGTATTTTGAATCAGTTTAGACATTTCGGAAAGTACATCAGTGATTTTAAGAAGATATTCACCATAGAAAAATAATCCGGGAATAACAGACCTTGATATTTCACTATGATTAAGTATAATAAATGCTCGATTCGAGTTTCTAAAACAAAAACAGCTTTCTTCGTCAGGAACAGATCAAGAAAACATCTACACCGTTAGCCAAGGCAAGCAACCCACCCCCTGCCTTGATTCTTTTTTTTTGACATGTCTTAGTAAATTTTTTAACTCTCAAACGGTACGGTGGGGGGGGGGTCTGATCCGCCCCAAGGGTGTTTTTCCCCCCTCTCATTCCAAGAGATCGAGTTGACAAGGAACCCTACCAGTCAGTCTTGCAACAGGTGTTGGAGCGTTTGCAGTTATAAGTTTCCATTAAATACGAATGCATTTGTTGAAAAACGTTATTCATGATCGCTAGTCCCTTTTTTTTTAGATTTTTAAATTTTTTATTTCGATGGCCAAAAATATGAGAATATTATTTTTTACATTTCTAAGCTCGGATTGGTTTGGAGCACTACGGTCAACTTTTTGCTACACGAGGGCTAATTAGACCGGGACCTACAGTTTAAAGCCGATTCCGAACGGCTACAAACATCCATGCCAACAGTGGGACTCGAACCCACAGGATCTGAACCGAAGGCCAGCGCCCTAGTCATTCGGCCATCACCTGGCCTTCTAGGCTCGGAAATTGGACTTCTAAAACGGAAGTAACTTCTAAAACTAGGTGCAAGATTAAATTACATATTATACCTAATATATATATACAACATTCTATGTAAATGCCAGATAAATTTTCTTTGTTTAGCAAAATTACAGTTCGTTGGTCATTTTTTCTACAGAAAGGTTTTTATTTCTCTCTATTCTAAAAAAAAGCCGCTGCCGCTGACGCCACTGTCAAAAGCTTGTCACGCTATCTCCTCCGAAACCGCTGGGGGTATGGGGTCGAGACCGATACCAATCGATGCAGAACAATGTGGGGAAGAAAGTAAGACATGTATCATATTCGTCGGACTTTAAGTTTTTTTTTATTTTATGTTTTGTTGGAAAATATTGACTTTTTCATTTTCAGATTACGATAACTCGCCAAAAAAGGATCGTAGAATTTTTTTTTTTTTTTACAATCTAAGACTACCGACATTTCTCCTTCAAACAAGACCTCATTTGTTTAAAAATAATTTAAAACAGACTGATATTTTTATTAAAATTGAAAACCCACTTTTTGGAAAAATTTATGCGTTTCGAGATATATAAATTCGATGCTCTCAGACTTATGTTACAAAGAAAATATTTATATCAACTGGAAGATGAAAGCTTTCTCATTCATATAAACTTCATTTCAAGTCTATCTTAAAATTTCGATTTTTAATTGAATTTTAAAGAAATACTTCAAAAAAATCTTCTCATTCGCTTCCTTTGCAGAAGGACATGAAAGAAGATCCAATTTTTCACCCATAGGCGGGCTTCATCCATTTCGCCGGGAGGGGGGGGAAGCTTCAACTGTAAACAAATGAATGACTCAATCGCTGTAAACAACTATTGAGTCATTCATTCACTTGATTCACCAGAGGAGCGAGCGTAGCGAGCCTAGGGGCGAAGCCCCTAGTCATGTAAAATATTATCAATAAATGCTGTTGTACAACAAAAATGCTTATGTGTACTTATGTCTACCAAAACCCCATCAAAAAAGAGATCGGGTAGGATCCGACCCGACCGTACCATCAATTTCGTTCTCAAACCACTGTACTGTTTGAGGATTAATCAAACCTTTTAGCTGTTTATTGCAATGAAATATTAAAATTTTCGTCTATATCCAACAACATTGATCTTAAGATTTACGTCATTATATTTTTACAACGGTGAAGAGTAACCCAGGACACACGCTCAATTTCTCAGGGTTCGTGTTTGGTAGGGGCTGCCGACTTGTGAACTACTTCAAAGATCTAAATGATCTCTGCGACTTCTATGCTTTGAAAAACCTCTGCGATGTATGTATAAAATGTTTGTCCTATTGTGAAAACTTAAAAGTTTAAACTTTAAATTTACAGGAAAGTCGCACACCAATGCGTACTTTTAATTTGGGATTTTTTTTCTTTTAATTTCATATTTTGCAATACAGAATGAAATTTTAAATGTTTAATTTTCCAAATAAATTTTCAAACATTCTTTAAAACCAGCTCTTTTTGTTTCGAAAGAAATTTTAAAATAAGTATATAATGCATTTTATTACATAAATGTAATATCTTATATGCTAGAAAACAAATACAGAATAAAAATTATACGAAATATTTGTTTTATCAGTCTCATTCCATTAGATATAAATTCATTTTCACTTACACGAAATGTATTCGTATGAAAAATTTATTGCTTTATTAAAGTATAGAGAGGTAGTTCTATTTATATTTTCGACCATTTTTCAGTGAGTTATTACATCAAAATATTTTTAACGAATTTTCCTCAATGTTTTGAAAAAAACAATAGAGCTTCGTTAAGACTGCTGTGTACTAACCCTATTGGATTCGCTCACCTCAATGTTAACCTATGGAGAAAATTAGTCTACTATTACAGAGTACATAAATGTTGATAATCAAACAAAAAATGGTATTTTCAGATAGCCATTATTTTCGTTACTTTTCCGCAACAGGATTCATTTTATAAATTTCGTCCACCAAAGGAATTTATAAGCTTTAAATCCCACAATGCCAGATTTTTTCCCCCGCATAATTTAAGTTTTAAAATATTTGCATTTTTTTAGAAAAAGAAAAATGCCCCAAGGTGTAAAATTTCTTTCTCTATTAGAGTAAAATTTTTAAAAAATCTTTAAATCCAAGTCGACAATTTTTGGACAAATTTTCTCCGTAGGTTAACATTGAGGTAAGCTAATCCAATACGATTAGTAACAAAAGCCTTAAACAGCAACTGAACTAAAAAAAAATTAAGTTAAACAAACGAAGCTCAATATAATTTTCCCTTACATAACATTAGTGAAAGTTGAATGTTTGTATTTATTAACAAATTGTATAGAGTGTAAATAAAACTTATTAGTTATTCTAGCACTAGAACATCGGTACACGTCACGAATCAGACTTATTCTACTTTTCTAGAAAGTTTAAGTACTTCAGCTGTATTAACCAACTCAATCCAAAAATTGCTTACTCTATTTGTACGTTTAGGAACAATTTTCAAGCTATATTAGAGCAATTCTCAGCTGGAATAAAGTGACTTTAAGTGACACGCACTCTTAAAACCTTTTCACGCAAAAAAAAATAATTTGAATAACTCCTATTTAAAGGATTGCCCGAAAGAAAGATTTTATCGCTTCGCACTTGTTCTTGAACACAAAACTCCTCAGTTCAGGAATTTTTCTCACACTTTTCTTGAAATAGGATCGAACTTAATATGCAGCGTCAAGCTGTTCAGCACACATTTTTCATTTCTGCCATGTTTTCATGTCACTTGAACGCGAGGTCAGTGCACATTCAAAGCTTCCACTTGAAAACCCAGTAAAAGTGTTTTAAAATCCTGCTTCTCTTCCCTCATAACCTATCCATAACACTTCATCGCACATGAGACACATGAATGACATAATTATGCATGCTTAAGTCATTGCTCTTGAGCAATTGTTTGGCACGTAAAGTTTGGGGCGAAAACATTTCATCCAGGGTTAAAATAACAAACTTTATGATAAATCTGTCACTTTAGGACACTGAGATTTGAAAGACATGGATATCAGCCAATAAAATGCACGGGTAAACAATCTTTAAAAAAAAAAAAAAATGCGGTCAGCGTGTGCTTTAGACCTCTGTTGCCCTTAATAGTTTCTACAAGCACTATGACGACCTAACAGATTCAGGGTCTTGACTAGCCAAAGACTACAAGGGGTGGGGCTCTTTATCGCCTAGCTGTGGATGAAAAATTAAACGTCTTGAAAATGGATCTAATCAATATGATTAATGTATTGTTTTAAATTCAAAAGGAATTGATGAACTGTTCCAAAACATATTGCTAAAAAGCACTTTGCCAATGTGATCAAATGCTATTTTTCCAGGCAACCTATTTCCATGGAGGATAAACAAAAAGTTTTCTTATCTAAAAAGAAAATGGATTTATAAACAAAATCAAATGCGAAGCATAAACAACGGCACTTTGAAAGTGGAAAATAGAAGAACGGGATCCAACAACGATACGCGATAAAATAAGTCATAAAAATTATGCGATTTTTGCAGTAATTGGGGGGGGGGATGAATTTTTAACGTAGGATTACGTTCCTCCCTAAAGGTCCTCCGGAAAGCAAAATTTCAGATACTAAAACCGTCCGTCCGTACCTCGCGAGTTATAATTTTGGCAGCGCGCCAAACCCAGTCTGTATCGTTTGGACAAGCAGTAAACAGTTAAACTGAAAATTACCAAAATGCGTCAATTTTGACATACATATATGTAGTATATATATATATATATATATATATATATATATATATGTAGTATATATATGTAGTATATATATATATATATATATATATATATATATATATATATATATATATATATATATATATATATACGTACATATATATAGATACATATATACATAACACATACATAACATACAAAAGAGGTAAGCAACGATAAGTAATCCTACATTAATAACCCGCGGTAGTTTCGTTAGAAGAGACTACCTGAATTTTTTTTCTCTTCAATTAGAGAGCATGTGGGAAATTTCTGCAATAATATCTATACTTGAGAGTTAAAGTCAAGAAAGAGTATAGACTTGGTTTCTGGTATAACAAATGAATTCTTAAAGCATTTAATTACACATCATGCATATTTTAGGGATGCCTTCGCTACAATTTTAGTTTCCTATCAATATTCTGTTAGTTTCAGCAGCAGTATTCTTTCCCAGTATTGATTAAATAAGGTAAGTTTTGGTAGGAGAAATAATTCCCTGGAAAATAATTTCTAATTTGTTACTTCTTGATAAAATTTAAAAACAGCATTATTTTTTTAATTTTACGTTTAGGCGTGCATAAATCACGAATAAGTGGCATGTAAGAAATAAACAGAATTTTCCATTTAGAGATTTGGTCAGTTCAAATTTTTAAAAAAAAAGTTTTAAAAAATTCTAAAATTTTAAAATGGTCGTGATCGAATTAAGATTAAAAATTATGATGAGAAAGGTAGTTTGCTAACCAAACACATTTTATGAGAAAAGATTAAATATGAATGTAATGAAAAACGTATTTCAAGTGTGCATGTTACATTTTGAACCATCTTAGGGGAACTCAAGAGGTGGTTAAGAGGGTCTGAACCCCCCCCCCCTCCCCACGTTTCCTTATGATTACCGCCCTGTATGGATTAGTTAATTTAAACGGACTTTCAGTCAGCTCAATGGGTATTGAAAATGCTTATTTTATCAATTCCCTGTCTGTATATTGTATAATATACAAGATAAATATCAATATAACATTTTTAAATGGACCAAGAGATTGAAAGAGGAAAAAATTAATCGTGCTAGATATAGGGTTCTTACACCATTTTTATTTGTAATAGAAAACGGGAAGGATGTATTATTTTTTTTCTTAATAAAAAATATCCGGACTAGCAGTGATGAGAAACATATCTGGTTCTATATAGCTTTTATGAAGAGGATGATCAGTGTTTTGACACAGCAAACCCCTTTATGACAAAAAAAAAATAAATATCTATGCCAATTATCATAATAATGAAGGTTTATTTAGCTACTTCAAAAAATGATCAGGCATATTTGTCAAACCTTTGTACTACACTGTTATAGTCCTTTTGCACGTCAATTTTCGGAAGGAAGGTTATATTGAAGTAATGAATCATTTTCTTGCCTAAAAAATTCATTAAGTAAATGATTCTTCCTTAATATCAATAAAACTAATCTCTCAATTTTCTTTGTCACAAATACATCGCAAAATATTCACATGCTACTTTCAAAAGTATAAAAATTATTTATCTTGTATGTCATTTTTACCACTTCAATACGCAGGCGCAAATTATGCAAGTATTTGCAAATAACAATATTTGCGCACAAATACTATATTACCCACATAAAACACTGTTAATCAAGATTTCAGGGTTAAGTGACGTCATACGGACACTTCTACATTCCGAGCATAGTAAAAGAAAGTGAACGTGACTAGGTCGTTTTTCACAAGATCGACTAGTAAGACGTCTCGACCTCAACCCTTCAATGGGCGCGCCCGTGTACAGAGTGCAACATTTTCGTAATTTTGAATGGTTTGTTTTTACATGTAAGGTTTGAATGTTCTAAGCAGTTTCTATTTATAGCTACACCCGTTATAATGCAGGTATGAATTTCTGACACTTGCATTCCTTTCCATTCATTGTTAGTCGTGATTTAACCGTGGTAAACTAGCGATTATACTGGATTACAATACGACAGAACCAGGAGTTGATGTAGTCGATCAAATGTGCAGCTTCTACACGGTATCCCGCATATCACGAAGATGGACAATCTCATTCGTTTTTTTTAGTTTTTTGGACATAATAGGAATCCATTCGCAAGTTGTCCTTAGATCCAATAAACCGGACAGTTTTGAAATAAGACGACTGTATCTGCATTATTTAGCCTTTAATTATAAATAGATCTCAATATTATCAACATTTTATATCTTGTCATAAAGAGTATAATTATTATTTTCAATTTAAAAAAAAAAGTTTATTACAAAAGGAATAATCAAGGTTTAAATAGACGTTGCAGTTTGTGCCACACGCGCCTGCTGGTGTTCCAAAAATTGTCACGCCCGCTGAAGGGTTAAACCAACATTTTCCTCCGCGTAAGATATCAGTTCTATTAAATTTATCAGACCTTTAAGTACACCTTTAACTAAATACAAGGAAGTGGGGGGGGGAGGTTACTGCAATATCCACAGTTCTTTCCTTATACGGCATCCAAAAATACATTTTCAAAGAAAATCAAAACGAGTGAATTTTTTCTAAGTTTAACTGCGTAGGATTTCTTTTGTCGCCCATCCGCTGTGAAATCTGAACTGTTAATGAGTTGCCTCTGATGGCGACAGACGGATTGTATGACTGCATTTAAATATTTTTTTCTACTACAAATAGTTTACGGTGGGTTTTTTTTTTTTTTTTAAGAAAGCGAAGCACTTAAATCGAAATCTGGCAGATGATGAAGAGATTTTTACATCAGACGTTTAAACTCAGCAAGACGAAAATTCGCTCTCCAAATATATATGAAATCGAAACTGTTCATGCGATGAAACTCGGCGAAGCACATTTTTTTTTTTTAAGAACTAATTCCTAACGCTTAATTTAAAACAGGAGTGAAGTATTGAAGCTAATAGTTTTGTTTAAAAAGTTACTAAAATCAATCGAAGTCAAACGAAAATTTTATCAATTTTATCTTATCTATATAATATTTTTTTTTCCATCTCTGTCGTCTTTCTAGACCAGAAAACTTTTCCGTATTTTAGAAAGTTCAGATCATACAAACAAATTCTTTCGAAGAGATAAAATAATTTTATTTCAAAGCGTTAGTTTCTAATAAATGTCTATCATGTAGACAGCATCGTAAATTAACTCTTCGTGTAAGGCCGTCTGCACACGGGGCAACTCAAAAGAAACTGATAACTGACTCGAATCACAAACCAGTCCGTGATGAGTCGTAACCTATGTAATTGAATGGAGCCTCGCACACGGCGCAACTGGTTACAAACCCGTCGACCGGGTTTGTAACCAGTTGCTCCGTGTGCAGACGGCCTTAATGTTATATTTCAACTTGCTCATATCTGCTATAAATGGCACAGAGAGAATTTCTTGAATGAAAAAAAAATTCACTCGCAAAACAAATGCGAAATTAGTACGCTTCGAGGCTAATAAACCTAAATACAGATGAAAGTTTAAGGCGATCAACAAAGTACTTAAAGCAACCCTCTTTTCAGCTTATAAGAAACTACTATATCAATCAGTGTTTACGAAAGAGCCAAAAATGACAAACTGAGCCTTCATTTTATTTGCACAAGCAATGACTTTTTTTTCTTTGTCTTTTTGAATATCTGCACGAAAATATATATCGTTCCCTCTTCTTAATACAATAAAATACCGTTCTTTAAAGAAAATATTTTCACACGAAAGAACACAAACAGGTAGACAGTTTAAGGTGACAAGGGACCTTGAAACTCGAATTTTTTAATTTTCAATTTTTAACTCTATATACAAAATGAGAGTAATTAATTTTCTTTCTTACTACTACACTGAAAACTCCTTATATTAAAAATAAGGAATTTTTTGCAGAAAAATGACTGTTTTTCAATTTTTTCCCAAAAATGCTAACGTTGTTCAAAATTCTCTATGTGCATTCTATATTAATTAAATTCATTAAATTTTTTATTATAAGTTTACTATATGAATATAAATATAAATGTGCATTTCATTTTTTTGTAAGAATCTAAATATTTTTATTTTCTATTCTGCCTGTTATTTTTTTTGTTTTTTGATGTTTTTACTTTATTTTATGTTCTATAAATTTAAAAGATTTGTGATTTCAAAGAATTATGCACAGTTTTGTGACAAACACTCTAATTAACAATTCTGAGAAATTTGGAAGATATCAGAAGAAAATGAATACGCATGGAGCCTTTTGAAAAATTCTAGCATTTTTGAAGAATATTTTGATAAACAGGTCTAATTTCTCCACAAAATACTTATTTGTGAATCCTAAGTACTTTCAATGTAGTAGAAAAGAATATCAATCGTCCTCATGTGGTATATAGCATAAAATATTGAAAATTATAAAGTATGAGATTGAAGGTCCCATGTTCCCTTAAATTAAATAATATCCATTTGTAAATAAAATCATCTATTCAGTCGAATATCTAAGAGAAAATCTGAAAAAAAACTTTAATAGTCATACATACTAAAAAGAAAATTTAAAAGTGTTAAGATAAAATACTGAAATTTATTGTTCATAATAAATGGCAAAATTGTCCCTTACTCGAGATTCAAAATTCTTTTCCCCATTAAGGATTAACGAAAAATCACAAATCTTTTGAAAAATAATAGAATCCTCTGTATATTTTTTAACTAAATACTGTAATCCCAAAACATTTTTTTTAATCTTAAATCATATGTTTACGTGTCAAATATATAAAAGACCGACAAATTGAATTTATGTACATTTTTCAACTGTTGTTCAGAAACCTTAGAGAAATTCATATCCGAGAAATAATTTTACCACGTTTGTGGTTTCTAGATTTTTTTTTTTTAAGACCCATACATGCCTAAATATTGATTAATTCTCAGCAGTTTTTGTTCTGCAGCAACTCAAGAATGCTCTCAGAAAACGTTAACTCAACCAACCCGGATACAGAAATAACTAGTTTTTTTTTTTGTTGTTGTTTTATTCAGTCCGTTTCGGTTAAAAAAAGATTTAAGCTATTTCGTCACTGGTGACGTTAGTGCCGGAGAAGAGAAGTGAGCACTCATTAGCATGCGTATATTATAAGCATCACTCCCATCATAACAGCTTTGTTTACGCTTCTTTAATTACGAGAGACAGGAATAGGTCATCTTGTCAAAACTTGCTGGCTTAGGAATAGTCTGCTCTTGATAGCCGATGCGACGGCATAGGTGACAGGAACAAGCATAAGGAGATAAGATATCGATCATATTTGAAGCGTACGCAATGCATGCGAAATGTTATAAGATATTTTATTACAGATTAATTCTGGAGTTGATTTCTCTCTAAGCTGCTAACAAAGATGTTGAATCTTATTCAGCTCCATGCGCGTGCCCCCCTTGGAGAATTTTACCGAGGAAGATCTTCCTATTACTCTGTTTCAGACGAGTTTCCATTCATTAATGCTTTGTTTGTCTATAAAAAAAAATGCTTAAACTGAAGAATCAGGACTTCGTTAAAAGGTTCCTTGCCGGGCCGTTTTTTCGAGTAGATCTCTTTTTCAGGCCATGTTTACCAAACGCGGTAGGTGTCATTGAGTTTCATAAATAGTATTTGCCTATTTTTTTTCGTTTTTCATGTGCTGAAAATTAGTTACTAGAGTAAATATTTTAACTTAAAAATGCACATGAAATCAAACAAGTAAGTTTATTTGATATAGAAAATATAAGTGTACATACAATCAGTGTCATTAGACAAACTACTAACTTCTTTATTTTCTGTTTTTGTAAGAGTGCCTCAACTTAGAAGTTCTGTTTTAGTGGATCTGTAAGTACAATTACATGAAATTAATTCATAATAGATGAAATGATCTCGTGCATTACCATTTACCCGTTTTTCTTAATTATCATACCTGGATACTTTTAAAAGAAAAAAAAATGCGGTTTCCATTTAGATTTCAGATAACCTTTTTTTAGCGTATGTTTTTATCTTGGCACAATAATGCAACCAGCCAATTGCAAAATAAATGTGGCCAACCAAATAAAGCTGAAATGCACGCCTGGCAACTAATCGCTAAGGTTATCGGCGCTAGGCTTAAAAATTGTTGCAAAAGTCATAGTAGAGAATGCAGTACAGATACCATTTATTGTTTTCATGAACTTTAACAAAAGGCACACAGTGTATCACTTGGTATGAATATAAGTTCAAGTGTGTACCGAAACGGTACACCGGTTGGGACCATGATAAATAGCTGTCTGTAAGTCATAAAACCCTAAGATTTCAAATCAGGTTAAAATTTATTTGAAGCGAAAAAAAAAATGTACTCCAGGGTCGGCATTTCGTTCAGCAATATAAAATTTCTTTTGTGCTGAAATACAAAATGGGGCATGAATACGACGCATTTCTTATAGAGAATGATAAATTGACAGCGATAAATCTCAAGCCACAGATTTAAGAAAAATTAAAACCCTACAAAAAATCCACCCTGTGAGAAAACGTATACGGAACTGGTAGAAGTCGTGTGGATCGATGAATCAAACGCACGACATAAGCATCTGAAACTCCCAAAAATAGTAATTTAAAATAAATCAGTTCAGCTTAAGTCGTGATTATTCTCATATGGAGCACAAATTTGGAAGAACAAAAGACGGAGATTTCGGAGCGAGCACAAGAATCGCACAGTTTAGATCAAACCTAATCAAAAACCTTTGACTCAAAAATTCCATATTTAAGTCTGTTCTAAAACTTCCATGAGGAATCTGATTCTATTATTGTGAGAAGTCAGATATGTGTTGTTCTATTCCAAAATTACTCTCTCTTCTTGCTGGTTTTATAATTGTCTCGATACTAATAATAAACAACAATACAAATACAACAAAGTCCTTTAGAAAATGTGCATTAAGCATCGGTTAGCTTCGAGTAAATTAGCTATTTTATTCCATATTATTAACAAAGGCTATTATTGATTTTCATCCATCTTTGTGCAACGATAACATTAATAACGTAAGTTAAGACTTCCGCTCAATGTTCCCCACAAGGTATATGCTCTTCTCATCACAGAGTAATTATTTTACTTCAACCGTTTATATAAAATCTTTTACAAATAATGTCAGTATTTCCTTTGAGTTCAGGCGTATATTTGAATCTGAAAATTCCGAAGCACAGAATTAGAAAAACAGATTGTTTATAATGACGTCTAACTTTAGTCCAATAACAAAGAGACTCTAAAATTAGGAGGGGGGACTTCATTGAGAAATTAGCCAAGTATAATGAATGTCTACCTTTAAAAAATTCATTTTGATTGTGTAGTGACATAACTTGAATAAGTTCTATATAATACACATTTCTAAATCTATCTACATAACAATGCGAACATCAAAAGAAAAGTGCGATTTCTTTTTCACAAATTATATGCTACATTTCCTGTGTGCAAGCGGTTTTGGGTTCCCAATCTTAACTGATTACACTTTATTGAAGCTTTACAGTTACGCAAACAGATCAATTATTTGAAACTATTTATTTATGGTCCAACGAATCTTTATTTGATGGATTTGCATAAGCACATAAGCTTCTGTCCAGCTTAGTTAATCCAACCGCACACTCACGTTTCTTGTTTATCCGATTTATAAAAGAGCGCTAAAGTCAAATCAAACATAATCTTATTAATACGTTTCTTTGTGTTTCGTTTGTTAACGTTTCAGGATTACCCCGTTAGTTCTTCTCAAAGTTAGATTTACGGTAGCAACTTTTCAAAAATATTTACTTTCACCTTTACGATTTTCAGCGTATCTCCCTTTTGTTCAAAATCAATCGTATTTAGCGAAAGAAAGTTTCTAAAAGGAGAGTTAAATTCATGGAGCTTTCTTGAAAATTTCTAAAGCAAATTTCAATTGTGTCATACATGATTTTAATCTTCAACGGTTAATATATAATGACAAATATGTGTAAATATATACATTGAAATAAATCTTAGACTGATTTTGATGTGTATTCATACATGAATATGGAGGCGCAAAAGTCCTAGAGAATATTTATTTAAATCTGTTTTTAATACTGTGAGAAATGCATGGCATTCTTTACACGTATAAACGAGATCACTTATCTCACTTTCAGTTTGAATTTATTAAGCAGCTACATTTAAATTCATAACTTGAATTACTTTTTAAACTCGTTTTCCTTTGTAATATTATAAAATTTTGTTAGAAATGTAATCGCATTGCAGCGATCATAAATATATTTATGCGAATTTTAAACGTCTGGTGTAGGTGTTTTCAAACCAGTTTAAAAGTTTGTATTAAGTACATATATAGCTATATAAAGAGATAGATTCCGAAGTTCACCACGAGTTTCAGAAAGCGTTGAATGCGTTTATACACATCCAAGAATTTTGACAAAGAAATAAATTACTAGCCCTAGCACACTGAGATATTTTATTACCATGTTTTTATTAACTCGCTTTCTTGTTTGTTTGTTTGTTTATGTGTGTGTTTGTCCAGTACAAATCTTGCAATCGATTTTTAACTATCTTCCCGACTAGATAGACATTTGAAACTTTTAGAATAGCTCAGAACACGATGACAATGCATTCTTTTGATACTTTTAGCCACCTTTAAGCAGCATTGAATTCATTTTCAGCTAATTTTGTTTTGTAGAATGGTGCAGCCATCTATCGGCCGAGACGGGAACGAAAAGTTAAATGCAATTGATTACGCATTTGATACCTCTTTATGACGCATTTGATCATTTTCTTTCAAGTTAATGGGATAATTCATCAAAAAAATTTTTAAAAAGAATTTATTAATACATAGAATTGTCAAGTTTATATGATTCAACAGAAAATTTAAAAACATGGTATATAAAAAGTTCTTTTTATCTTGTAATTATTGTCCATCTATATTACTAGTATGGGGGAATTTTAACCGTAAGCCATTTTTTAATGGGACCATAAAAGTAAAAATACATTCACAGTTAAAACACCAACCTTCTAAACTAAATTGCCACTTTACCAACACATCACGGAAAGATATTTGGCTGATTTTTACAGTTAGGTAGGTTGGTTGGTTGGTTGGTTAAGAGTTCTACGATCAACTTTTTCTACACAAGCGCTAATTAGACCGGGGCCGATTTAAAGCCGATTCCGAACGGCTAGAAACACTCATACCAACAGGAAAACTTTCTACAATTTCTACTTATTTACTAATATTTTCAAGGGGTTAAGTATAACAATTCATCATTTTTTAATCTCTTGTTACTTAAACATAATTCTTTATTAGAGGAAACAACTTGAATGTTATTGAGGTTCAATGAAAACAGCTCCAACTCTGACAGTAATTGCACTGAACGAAGTTCTCATATTAGAATCTATAAGAAGTAAATCTTGTTTAACTAGAACAACCGTTGCCTCGTTTAATAATGAAGAGCAGTGATACGGCAAGATGACTGAAGGATGCCTTCAGTTTTAAATTTTCAACAGATACTGTGTCATATTTACTTTCATGCTAGAAATACCAGGTAATACCCAGTTTGTTATTAGATAAATATGAAAATTGAAAGACTTTATGAAGCTGTGTTCTCTTCTAAGCATTTAGGTGAATGAATTCCATATAAATTCTTCAGGCATGGCTTGATTATTAGGGTAGATTTGACGAGAGAGAAATTTTTCAGTAAACTCAAAGTAAATTATAAAGTAGGTTTAATGGTTTTTATTTTAACCAATAAGAAGTGAAGTTATTATCATCGAAAAAATACTGTTTTATAATTACCATCATCTTGCCTGGAAACATAAATGCCAACCTGCTTTTAATGAATAAGTACGAGCTTCAAAGTTTATTCTTAATCACTAGCTTTAGAAAAAAGGTGAAATTGTTTTTCACCTACTTATAACAACTGAATACAGCAAATACCCCAATAGTTAGAATTCCCAACTTCCTTTTTGAATAATATTTACTTTTTGTGGGCTTTCTTACAGAATTCGCCCATATTATTTAAAAGTCTATATTACGTGTATAGCTGTAGAAAATGATAGATTCCGAAATCCTCATGAGTTTAAACACTTGTTGAATGTCTTTAAATATTTCGGAATTTCGATAAATTATTAGCTCAAGCCACACTAAGATGTTGAAAGAAAAACTGAATTTTTCATTACATAAACCAACAGTCAAAATCACTAATTTGTTATTATAAATATATTTAAGAGCTGCATAACGTAACTGTGTTTTTTTATAATATTCCCATACAGTTACTTTTGGGGGAGAGTGTAAAAGAATGCTGGTTTACAATTTTGTTTTTGATGGATATCTAATACAACCAGTTCTTTCCGATTGAACGAGAAAAAAACTATTCTAATTATATATATATATATATATATATATATATATATATATATATATATATATATATATATATATATATATATATATATATATATATATATATATATATATATATATATATATATATACACAGTGGAATCTCGATCTATCGTTTTTCAAGGGACCGACTGAAATGAACGATAAATGCGGGAAAACGATAGATGCGGAAACATAAAGCAATATGATCGTTGGGACTGGATAAAATGAACGACACATACGGAAAAACGATGGATCCGAGAACGATCGATCGAGATTCCACTGTGTGTATATATATATATATATATATATATATATATATATAAACAAAACAAACAGATGTTACTCAATGTACAATGAGAAGGGAATCAATCGGGTGTGTAAACCACAAAAGCATTAATTCAGATATGAATTGAATATAATTCAAACAAAAGTGTGAACGAAATGTCTCACTCGTTCATATGGAAAACTTAAGTGCTGAACACCCTGAATATTAATGCTCCCAAATGCAGCTGCATAATAAAACTTACTTCACTGGAGCTGTTTGTCTGAATTAAATTATAGATTTTAACAAGTGTGCATTTCAGTTACCAGAACCACACACGTGTATCCTTGTAAGTGAAAAAAAAAATACAGAACAACAACCATAAATTTGTATTATCTGTACGATCAGTCACTCCGTGTAATGCTCGATTATGAATTCGTATCTCCCAGTCTAGAACCAATACCTTGGCAGAGGCCTTCGGGCTGATAAAAAGCAGCATCCATCGCATATTTTCATCCGTCAAACACACCTGTTGTAATGTTGCTCAGTGGGCATGCGTCAACCGTTACGTGACTAATGCCAGTGTAATCTTCGTAAATTCTCCCGACGGAAGGATTGTTTGTTGTAAACCGAGCCCGTTAGTTTTACGCCCCATTTAACTTCGTCTACTTACGCCGCTATTATTATGGTTTCCAAGTTTCGTACAATAAACTTTCAACTGGGGGAATCTATGTTAAATGAACAGCTGAGCAAAACCTATTCCCTACCGTAAATCTGAGTTAGTGTTGAATTACACAATCGTATTCTGAGAATTTTAGGCGTTAAATATATATGTTTTAATTTTTTTTTCTCCTCACTTAAAGCTGCTGTGTACTGACCTATTGGATTCGCTCACCTCAATGTTAACCTATGGAGAAAATGTGTCCAAGGACTAGCCGACTTGGATTTAAAGATTTTAAAAAGTTTTATATATATATATATATATACTCTGTAATGAAAGAAATTTTACACCTTGAGGCGGTTTTTCGTTTTTTTTATTTTTAACTGTAAATAATATTTTAAAATTTAAATTATTCGGGGCGAAAAATCTGGCATAGTGCGATTTAAACGCTCATAAATTCCTTTAATGGACGAAATTTATAAAATGAATCCTGTTGCAAGGTGCAAAAGCGTTCAGGCTATCTGAAAATACCATTTTTATTGGATTATCAGCCTTTATGTAGCTGTAAATAGCAGATAAAACTTCTCCTTAGGTTAACATTGAGATGAGCGAATCCAATAGGGTTAGTGCACAGCAACCTTGAACTTAAAAATAAGAAAAAAAAATGTCAAAGTAAACCTCCTGCCAGTAATTTAATCATAGCTCCAGATACTTTCATGTTTAATATGTTTGATAACTTGTAAGAATGAAATATAGATTGTTCTTACTACAGTTACATTTATTTGATTTTTATTATGACTAGAAAACTGGAGGATCTAACATTTGGTGACGATGTCCTGAATGGACAAAATT